>PNEQ01010019.1:0-86311 GCA_003012365.1 Medauroidea extradentata | reverse complement strand
TCTGAAATTACTTATTAGGTATTTGCGTAAGCTTCATTTTAAAGAAAAAATCACTTCGATATCTCAGGTGGTTTAAGAGGAAGAGAGGATTTACTGTAAACGAATTAAACGGCTTTTCACCTCCTTAATATAAAAATGTCGAAAAATACTGAAATTTGTTTTTAGACATTTGTATTTGCGACATAACGAAGTGAATAAGACGACGATAGCCCGTCGGGTTCGAGAAATATCAAAGATTTGCAAAAAATACATTTCACCCCGTTTCACCACCTTAATAGCCGAACTTCAAAATTGCCTTTCTTAGTGCGCGCCTACGCCACAAGGGGAAACTTCCCTTAAAATTTCACGTTTCTAGGTCCAGTGGTTTGGGCTGGGCGTTGATGATGAATGAATGAATGAGTAAGTCAGTCAGTGAGTGGGGCACTTCCTTTTATATATATAAATTTCGACGTTCTGGTCTACATTCCGGTGAAGTTCTGGGCTCGGAATCCGTTAAATGTTGCATGCGAACGTTCAATTCTGACACACAAAAACTACATGGCAGATAGAATTACTGCAATTTAAATGTAGCCGTTTAAAAGGGTTAAAATGGATTATGCAGTTCACTTTCCACTTAGATTCCTCGACAATTTCAGCTCACATATATCATCTCACTAATCTCAAGGTTGGGGCACCAAATATGTTTCCGCGAAACCATTTCCCACCAACACTTTCTAATGGCATGAATCTTCAAATGAATATTTTGAAAATATGTAGGCCTATTTGAGGACACTGTCACCAATGGTTGTGCGCAGGTTAAACCGACGTGTATCATTCGGTTAACCACTTACCTTTAGGTATCTGTAAACATCACACAACGTAAAATTTGCAGGGCTATAAAAAAGGCCCAAGCGAAGTCACTGTTAGTGGCAGGGACAAACTTTAGACTGATTTTCGCGTGGACAGCGATAGCTACTTATCCTGCTGCAGAATTAGTTAAACTAGCCGCTTAGACATTCTAACACTTGGTGATTGAAGTAACAATCTTGTGTACAAAGATGTTTTTCAGTTAATGGAGATATTATCAGTTACGAATAATAATCGCGAGCAAAGCCGCGGGGGACTGCTAGTCCATTTATAAAATTAAGTGCCCCACTCACTCATTCATTCACTCATCAACGCACAGCCCAAACCGCTTGACCTAGAAACGTGAAATCTTCAACGTAGCTTCCTTACATGGCGTAAGCACCCACTAAGGAAGGATTCTTCGAAAATCGAAAATTAAAGGTGTGAAAATGGGCGAAACGTGTTTCCGCGAAATTCTCGATAAGTCTCTAACCTGGTTACATGGTGTTAAAATTTTTGCTGAAAAACATTGCCTAGGCAAATGCATATTTCTTAATTTTTCGATTTTCCGAAATTTCCAATTTAAGGGGGTAAAATGCCGTTAAGTGTGTTTTCAATAAATCATCTATTTCTCATAAACCACTTAAGATATCGAGGCGATCTTTGCATCAGAATGGTGCTCATGTAAATGTCTAAAAAGTAGTTTTAGAATTTTCAAAATTCGTCTCTGAAAGCCGGTTAAAAAAAATGGAACGTGTTTTCAATTAAACATTCGTATGTCCTGAAACATTTTCAGATATCGAGGAGGATTTTGCCTTAAAATGAAGCTTACGTAAATAAATAAAATCTTTCGGTATTCTTCAATATTCGTCCTTGAAGGCTGGTAAAAAACAAATAAAACTTTTTTCCAACTAATTATCCGTATCTCCCAAACCATATGAGATATCGAGGTGGTTTTTGCTTTAGAATGAAGCTTACGTAAATATCTAAAAACATAACTCAGGATTTTTCGAAATTCAACTGTTACAGGCGTGAAAAGTAGCAAAATATTACAGAACTCCCGAAAATTGAATATTGACCACGGAGAAATAACTCAAAAGTTGCAATCGATAAATGTTTTACTCTACAAAAGACAGTTATTGATTATCATAGAAAAATAAAGATTAATTAAAAACAAAGAGGTTCTGAAGTACGCTCAGCGAAATGGACTGCATAAAGCTGTTTGTATTTGTTGTGTTATTTAACAGCTAGCTTAATATTTCTTTGCTTTCGAACATAATTTGGGGATGTTTTCTATATCATTAAGTACTTCTAGCTTGGTGTGCTAATCGATGTTTTTCTTTTTCAGCAATATGTCATTAATTTCTACGTCCCTTTGTTCTTTGGTGTCAGAATTGCACGTTCGTACAACCAGCCAGTGGGCTTCTCACTAATGTAGAATATATCAGGATGTACATTTTCTAAGAGCTCAGCAATTGTCATTAATATTCTTCCTAGGCTTGCAGGTATGATAATCTGTCCATCATATTCAGGATATGAACCATCGAAAATTTTGAGTAGAAGTTTAGAGAATCGCTGACCAGAGATATTATTTTTTAATTTATAAAGATGTACAGGTAATATAGTGACACCTTCGAATAATACGTAATTAAGCGTTAGTTACTCTTTTCTATAGTACACGCGGGCGAAGCCGCAAAGAGACAGCTAGTTTTATGTATAAAGATGTAAATCAAATATTTGGGAAATGAGGACAATGTTCTTAAAAACCAATTTACTTGAATATCATTGGCACTGGTAAACTGTTTTTCTCTTGTATTCTTTATATTTCTGGGGATATTTCTAAATTTTTGTTTGTTTGTGTCATAATAAATGTGAGGAAACTTTTTTTTTTTATCTTACCGATGCGAAATGCAGTAGTCATCCACGAGTATGTTTGCTCACATGTTCACTTTATTTCGTTACTGTTTAATGATTTGTAATATGCTATTACAAGAATTATTGTGTGATAAGGTAGGTATACGTGCTACAAAGTGTGAAACTATAACATGATAGATTGGGCGCCAGAGGATTATTTATACAGGCCACACGATCATTGAATATGCTATGGAAGACTGCGTAAATAAATAGAGTACAACACAATGTTAAAATAGGAACCATTTACTATACAGGTATTATAGCAGTTAAGATGCTGCTCTCCTAAATCCATCTTCCTTACATACTTAACGCAAAATTTGTGTGACTGGTACAAATGTTGATCCTCATTAAGTGCTCCGGAAGTTCAGAAGATAGAGGCAAAATTGTGACTCTTAATTCCCAACCTCCAAGTACAACCTAGTTCACCCTTATTTACATTCCTTCTGACCAAGGTTAGTTTTCAGTGCATCAATAGAAAGACATAAAATTAAAAAGTGAAAGATTTAACCAATATTGTAGTTATGCGATGTATGATGTTGTAACCAATCCATCATGGATATCTGCGTTGATTTCAGTTCAGGCACTCACAAATTTTAAAATAAACAGCATTTGAGCTCTTGCAATGCCACTTACTGTCAACTGTAATATAATTGTTTTAAACTTTACATAAAATGCCTTAGAGAAGTAGTTATTCGTACCGTACATAAAAACATATTATTTTTTTGGTTGTAAGGCATATAGTAATACACTTATATGTATTAAATTCCTGTGACATTAATCTGGAACTCCTGCCAAGAACAGTAAACAAATATTAGCTATTTTACGGAGCCAAAAAATATTTCTTTAACACTCATTTAAGTAAATTATAAAGAGTACAGTAATTTTGGAAGGTTGCTCCTATTCCATATTAGAATGGGACATTAAATGTTGGTGCTAAATTACATAATAAGGAATTAAAACATACATTCATAACACAGTATTCGAATAACATACATTAATCTTTGGAATACTACTTTCAATAATATTAAAATACTATAGATTTTACAGACTAATAAAAATATTTTTAAATTAAGTGTAAGTAATGTGCATTACCATGTACACATGCATGCGTTCAATATCTGCCTATTATTGTTTTTAATATACAGTCTTAAGAAACCACATATTTATTCATTTCAATTTAACACACAAGCATAGCAGTTTTGTGATGTCATGCGAACTTCTGATATGACTGTAATTAATTGCTTGAAATATAAGATATTTTACTCTGCACGTTTACGTTTGCTCTTACATAATTGTTATTTTTTCTTCTAAATGACCACCAAAGAGAATTAATTACATTTGTTTCGATATTCTACGTGCATACATGGAGAAGTTGTTTCACATAGATTAGAAACAGTGCAGTGTAATTATTGTTACCATTAACCTACGTATTTATTTTGCACTTTTAAATGTATATTTGGAATAGACATGATGTGCCTTTACAATTTTAAATTGTATGTATGGTTGTAGATAACTTAATGTTAAAGTCTGTTATTCGTGCTTGTTATTTGAGAATTTTGATACCTCATTCCCACTAGCTTATCCTAAACAATGAGACCCATCCAACCAATCATATTCCATGTCATCAAACGCCTCACATCTTATCCAGAGAAGTTAAATACACAGAATTATGTATTCGGTGTATGCGAGTATGCTCTAAAATACAAAAAGTAAACTTTAAACTCCTAAACACGGTACAAAGTGTTATATTACCATAATTTATGTTACAAAAAATATTAATGTCTTCCTACAATAAAAATTAGTTTTAAAAGTCACGTCATGCGAATTTTCGCAAATCGTTACTACTATTGAAACTACAAATACAATTTGTCTTCAACTCTTGTACATAATCCATTGCCACCCTACTAAAGCTACCAGGTCTGGCAATACCCATATATAATACAATGCAATAATACTGACCCGTCCCAGATATATGGCATTGTTCTCCTCAGAACACGAGTTGGCACTACCTTGTCATTCATCCATCGGCCGTCTCCATTCATCTTCATCATAGGTTGGCTTCGACAGCTTGACCCCTGGCTGCGTCTACAACCTCTGTTCCCAGCAAACATTGTATATCCTGAAAGCAGCGTCAAAGAAATACATACTGGGCTAGTAAAATACCCGCAATAGCAACTTGCTCTTAGAGGATATGTAAAAACGCCCAATGTTCGTTATAAACCGTCTGTGATACGCAACAACTACATCTATTTCAGAAGATTTCTGGCTTAACGAAGTCTAACTCTAGAATACTAATTATTAATATTTTATTGAGTTTTATAGCTACACAATTGTAATCGAATGTGTGTTCTCTATTTGTAATGAAAATACAATATTTTAATAATGTTGTAAAGGACCGATAAGTACTTTAAAAATATTTACTTGCAGGTGCAAAAAATCTTGAAACAAAAAAAAGTTCAGGAATACCTAAGAATGACATTTAGTGTCTTATTTTCTGCATAGCACTGTGTTTTTTTTATAAATATAGTGTGTAATAAACATTATCCAATTGATAACACTACTTAATTTTCTTAATACTGTATAAAATATTAATTAAACTTACAGCAAGTGTATTTCTAATTTTGGAACAGTAACAAAATATTTAACAACAATCAAAAAATAATTCTTCAATGACATTCCCTGTGAGATAAAAAAAAAATTGTACATATGAGTGCAAAGATAGTTTACTACAGAAAACAATTCGGCTGCGATGAAATTAATTGAATGCCAAATAACAGTCTAGTACTATTAAAATAATATTAAAAAGTAAGCCATAGATTTAATTTTGTGTTAAATGTATGCTGCCGTAACGTGAAAATTTTGACTCTGACATGCCGTTATGCGAATACGAAGCATGAAACTAAATGTTAAATGGAGGATAATGTAGTCACTAATGACGTCAACGAAACTTACACTATTTCGTACAAATATAACGTTGTGAATTTCCCACATTTGAATGCCCAAGAAGAATATGACGTAGAATCATGTTATACATCAAGTTTAATCCTGGAAAATTACATTTTGTTCATATTGTTCCTAACTTCGAAAAAGAAACCTTTCGTATATGAACGTCCAAGTACTTTCGAAGTATCATGTGTTGTAAACATACTATTTCTGAGTTCTCCAACATGATTACAAACGGTTTTCACCACAATTATAGCATAATATCTACCGTTTACATCGTATGATGGGGTATCCCGTTTCCCCAGCAATTCTCATTCCTGTGCATCTCTACTGTATTTCAGCTAATACCACGCTCCGGAACATGCAGAAGTCCTACATTTCTAGCCATAATGTGGTAGCACAAAGCGCCTATAGTTCCTTACGCGTAAGGTCGATAGGGCACTAGGCACACGCGTTAATATAACACTTATCCCTCTATCGCTGCCGAGCCTTCAAGTACCTTGAGGTAGGCGGCGCGCATGCAAACGAATAAACACGGGAATTTCCAAATAACTATAAAAATGGCCTTTCAATTTTCATTTGAATTTGCTCAATTTAATACATAGCCTATAATATTAACGTTAAGTCTACATTAGGCCTACTGTTTTTGTCCGGAGTGTTCTTTCACTAAAATCACTTAAAAAGTTTCGAGGAATGTGTAGCAAATTAGGTTTCTGTTTATGATGTATTTTTTAGTAATTAAGTAAGCTGCCCCAATTAAGTGAGACTTACCCTTATGTGTTTTAAGGAACTGTACATTTGTTTTTATTACAATAACATAAACGTTCTCAACGGAGTACAGTTGATCGTGGAAGTATAATATAAAGCTGCATAATATACTAGATTGCGAGTCTTAAAATTTATTTTTAGAAATCATCTTACCTTGATCTGAAAATAATACAAAAACAATTTTTAAGAACAAATAAAGGTTAAATGGTTCTCAAATTAAAAATTTTACACTGTTTGCTTGGATACGTTGTAGCATAAAATATTCCAAATTGTTTAAATTATATTTGAATACTGGGAAACTTACTAATACGAAATATAAAATAAAAGTGTTACGCTTACATTTCGCTGTACAGAGCTGGAGATGTAAGAAACAAAACTCTATAAGTTACAGATTAAAGAAGAATGTGACACTATAATTGATCCCTAGGTTTTTAATACTAATGGTTTTGTCCAAAGTTCGGGATAAAAATTGAATACTTAAAAATACAAGATTGCCAAACATGTAATAAAATACTAGATCATAAATATTACTTAATAGCATGTTCACGAAGATAATTGGACAAATGTTTCACTCGCATAGTTTTGTCACAACGTTTATTGCATTTTGCGTCTGGCATTTTCTTATTACTGTTTATTAGCAGTGTTTATTTTAAACCAAATGGTTTAAAATCTCTCATGTGTTGCAGGTTGTTTTCAGTATTACGACCATCCCATGCATTTTGTTAGATACTCAAGAATAGTAGGTCTTAAGTCATAATTAATTTTAGTTTATTTATATGAAAAGAGTGTTGCAAGAGTTTAATAATTATCGGTACTTGCGGGTTCCTTAAAAATAAAAATGTACACGATTATAATTTAAGATGTTTAGCTTTACTTAGATAGTAAATGATGTAGTCTACTAATCTGCGTAGTGAATTGGTCATCTTCCTAAGCCTTACAATTATATATTGGGATTAATGTTCCCTCTGCGGATTGATATATTTGTTTTTGCTGTTGTCACTTCCTCTGCTTTTACGCCAGTAGGTATGCATCCACACAGCACGGTAACTGTAGGAGTAGCATAACTACAGGCGCCTCAGTGTATTTGTTTTTAAGAAAGCTAATAGTTAGAGAAGATGATTTTTCGCAGGAAAACTTGACTGTTTGCTAAGTTTCAACGGACGTTCAGCATATCAAAACATTACTGGCTTTCGCGTGTACGTTAAGCTGTTATCTTATTTGACTGAGGCAGTAACAATCCCGCTGTTGTAATATTTGATGTGTGTTATTGGTCTGCAGACAGCTGCGTCGTGTCAGGTGCATATCACCCAGTCATACACGTTGCAAAAATCTACAGCGTTTTCAAGGGTATGTTGGCACGAACATTTTTCGCGATATACCATCCTCTCTACTAATTGTGCCTAAAAACATTAGTGTTCTTTAGAAACAAATAATCGGTGTAACGTTGGTAGTTGTGATGGAAGAGGAAATTATTTATGGTCAGCAGCTCTTGTTCTTCTGTCACACGACCGCGGATGAAATCAGCGGAAGGCCTTCATATTATATTCACGTTTATTTAGCTTCTCAGTTGTTATAACGTGTCCATATCGATTTTGTTTGAATCCTAATTGCTTAAAAACACTCCTCATTCTAAGACCCTAGCTACATTAATTGAACTGTAACACAATGCACACAGTACAACACGGATATGAAAAACTTAAATCTTCACACAAAACAAAATACTATGGGAAGATATATATATATATATATATATATATATATATATATATATATATATATATATATATATATATATATATATATATATATATATATATATGCCTATAGAAAGGTTTTGTTTTGATCGTTAAAAACGACTCCCCGCCTTTTTGTGTAAATCCTTCCATATGTGAAAATCGTACCCTGTACATAGGCCTATTAAGATGCCCGCCTGGCTGGACGTATTTTGCGCAGAATCGACGAAGAGCACAGAGCTAAGGGCGACACAGTACGCGCATCATGCCTCACCATAACCCCTAAGCGCAAGTCAATGAACTAACGTGCAGTCTTATCGCCAACAGACCACATATATGAAACATTCAGTGGTGGCGCAATATTGATATAAAGTTTTGTTCTACCCACGCACACAATTTTAAAATTCTAAACCAAGATAATGGTGCGAAACAAAGACAGCAAAAACACTTACTGTCATAATTTACTGTAACAAAAAACGCGTTTCAGATTAATAGAAGACCAAGAAGGGCTGTACACACGTGTAACGTTCTCTAAATAATGTTATTACTAAGTAGACCTCAAGTAGAATTGTTTTGTAATTATCTAGTGCAGGAAAAAGATTCTGCACACCACTCGGCGACTCGGGCAGGCGGCCATATTAACAAACACTTCTAACTGTCAGCATCATTGCACTATACCTTGTAATACTTTACTTATTTGTGAGTACTTACCGAGGTCGCCTGGCTGCCCCTCGAACTGCACGTAGCTTATTCGGATTTACGTTTTTTCTCAGAAACCAGTAAACCTGCGTCCACAATGTTTATCTACGAAAATAAAACACACCTTAGTCTAAGATTTAGATTCTTAAACAATCACCATTGCGATATAGATGGCTGTAAAAATAACTAAAGATCTTTAGTCTTCTTTGACAGTCATCTGCATCGCAATGGAGAACGACCTAGAAACTAAATCCAGTCATACACTCCCACTGCAAAGTTCTTTCAAATATCACACCTTAGACTACATGTGTACACGAGTTTTAAAACACTACGCATATTACAAGCTTTATTGTTAAGTTTTCGAACTGGGCTAGAATCGGTATTTTCGAACAGTCGATTCCCAAGGCACATGTACCAAATTCGTTCGTATTTGAGGTCTACGGTTAGAGTAAACTTTGTTACACTGACGTCTTTAGTAAAATGACAAGATCGCCGCTTAAAATTCCACAGTAAAAATGATACGGCGAAAACACTGCGCGCGCGTTCAAGACTCTACGAGTAGAAGTGATATCACAATACACATGCCGGCCGGCATCGCTCGTACGACGTAGACGTTTCTCGCCTTTCACACTCAGACACTCTTCACCAGGTGGCGGCCTTAAGAAAGTGTCAACTATAAAGCATATATTTTCTGCAGGACACAAGTACTTTCAAAGTGTTAAAACTGGAAACGTTGTAACAAGAAACGTATATAAACTCATCTTCGATGCAATAGTAGGCTCTGTCGGCTAAGAAGTGTCCAGTTTTGTAGTAGAGAAACTACATTCCTCAGAGCTGTCCGTGGGAAAAGAGGAAATAAGGTATTCGAGATGGATCCAATCTCCCTTGCGAGCTTTCGTGCTGGTGAAGAAGCAACGCCTCAAAAGTTTCCGAAACGAAATGGCCTAGGGACGACTCAAAGAAAAAAAAGTACGCGGAACTTTGAAGTTCACCCATCCCTTATTTGCGCCTGGTAGCATCCGAGTTCTGTTCCCGTCGGGTCAACGCTATGAGATGACAGAAAACTGAATCCAACTACATCCACATGCTATGTACAGTATTCCCTTTAGGCTCATTACGAATATACTTTATCGCACTAGAAATTAATAATCGATTTATTATATATTCATATTGAAGCCATTTTTGCGTTCACAAGAATGCATGTGTTCTGGTGGACCATTTAGAACAGTAGATTGGTGTTTGGAGTTTACTTTATAACGCGTTATAACACCATCAACATATAAGTACATACTCCAGGTGCACAACAACTTATTAACGCCACGTGCCATTGTGGCAATATATTAGCCCAAACCAAAACACTTCATATTATGATGTCATACAAAACCCACAAGTTCTAGCAATATATCCAACTAAGGTTAATTCGACTACATGTTAGAAAGAAAACACGTTTTCTTATGGAAGAGCTTGGCACAGGGAAAATTTCTGCCACTTGTTTCTATTCAATCTCTAATGTATCAGACAATTCCGAAACCGTAGTAAAATGAAATCTACATAATCTTGGAAATTATAGAAGTGTTTTAATTTAATTTTAAAGTGAAAAGACACAAATTTCGCGTTTTAAATTATCAACTTAATGTAATTTTAAATTCATGAAAGCTCTGTGATTGGTCAGTTCGGTGCACTACCGATACCAGCGCTCAAGCGGCAGAAATTTTCCTTAATATAATTTTTAACATTGATATTTATAACATATAGTATAATTAACCTTAATCCAGCTACAGCAACAAATTAATAATAAAAAGTCATTTTATGCAGTCGGACACTTGTGATAAATCATTTCGATATTTGATTTGTTAACTCATCGCGAGGTACTATGTTAGCAATAACGTGCCCAGTAAGCATGAATGAATGTGGGAGAAGCAACGATATGGAGGTTAAGTTAACGAGGAAAGAATGCAGTAGGTGTGGAGAAAACAGGAGTACCCCGTTCAAAACCACCTGACATCGACGACCTCAAGCATGCTTCCTACATGAGAAAATTCCAAATTCTTATCCACTGGGAGTCTAGATCGGTTATTCGGCTCCCATATGCTCGAAATAACAAATCAATTATGACTTTCACTATCCTTTTGGGATGGCACATAATAGCGTAAACGGTTAGTATGCTAAAATGGATCAAGAATCAGTACGGTATTGCGACAACACTCTTTTTTTTGTAAACTCCGGTATACTTCTCATTCTAAACTACTCCACACAAAACGTTTGAATTGGAATGCATAACTCAAAAAATGCAAGGCTGGAATAGAACGACACGGCAAAATACTATAACTTAACCATTTTAAGCGAATTTTTCCAAACGGTATAAAACCGACAACTGAATAAAAAATAAATCAATATAGCCTGTTGTCAACCAATCAAAAGCACACATATAATTCCGGAAAGTAATAAAGTCGGTGTTAACATAACGGTGACACCCTTATAGAACCTCAAATAATTTTTTGTAATTTAAAAACATTTATCATATTCTTTTAAGTACTAATTTAACTATAAAATGCATGTTAATAACATATTTTTACAGTAAAAATATATGAAAATTTTTTTAGCCTCTAAGTGAAACAAAGCAAACGTCGTCGGTAAAAATGTGACATAGTCCTAACATGTTAAATATAGTATCGTAGTAATCCACACGCAAACACATTACTTTCTCTTTCCATTAGTTTTCCATTTCTATTAAAACAGTTATTTCGTCAATATACGAGACTTGTGAAAGAGTGAGCATATTTTTGTCTAACGGTATGAGAAAGTTTTTTCATTAACTACATTTAGGGAATTTCCCCATACAATTTAAGAAGCGATTATTATAATTTGGAAAAACTAAGGTAGTTGTCAAATAACAAGCTAAAGCACAAACTAATGTCAGTATTTGAGCTGACGTTACTTTCTCTTTGGCTGTTGTCGTAGTAGTACACTCGTTAAAATATAAGTTGAGTGAGAAATTAAATACATTTTTTCATTATGAGTGTGGTTAGTCCAACGCCGAATATTACAATACATAAAGCTTATTAAATTCTGGTAGTCAATTCGGTACAAGGCGTAAGTATATCATTCCAATGAAATACCTTTGGTAATTCAATAATTTAAATTATTATTTCCTATAGTAAACTACTGTAAGTTTAATTATTTTCGTCGGCCAGGATGAAATATAATTTTATACAGTTGGGAAAATCGGTGTCAAGGTAGTATCGAATTCAGATTATTTTACAAAGGAGTTATGGTCTTTTACTATTTTTAACACAGAAATTTAATGCAAGCAATCGCTTATTGTGTACTGATAAAACAAGGAATTATTTGACCTAAGATTTGAAAATAAATGAAAACATATTGTGCACCAAGTTCTCGTAACAAATTGTGGCAGACAAACATAAGTAATGAAGTAAGTTGTTTCTTCCTGGTGACTCATTCCCCACTTTCTCTTGTTTATGTTTGCGGTAACAGTTAACCACTTCATACGTTCAAGATTATAAGCAGGTGGTTTGAGCAATATCTTAAGATAATCAACTTTCTGCTCACAGTTTAGGCTCAAAAACTACTCTTATCCGGGAATGTTATGTCTGTTCACCACCTTTCAAAATGGTTAGCAGTTTATTTAATAATATGGACCTATCCTTTAATCGTTTAAAACGCAGTGTAACATATCACGTCAAAATTATTTATACAGGATAATGTACGTTACTTATAAGTTTATGCCCTTGTGCACGTGTTTGTGTACTTTCTCACCACACGCCAGAACGTGTTATATTTTACAGTTTTGCATGTTTCTTTTGCCCGGTTACCCTTAATTTGTAAGACACATCTGGCGTGACAGTGTAAATTATATTACCGGCTTAAAAGTTGATACCTTCCTAAAGTCTGAAGCAAGTAGGCAACTATCTTGTACACCAATTAGATCATCAAAGGTGAACAAGAAGGTGTGCACTTCAGTGCATACAAGCCCCATATGTGAGTGTCAAGATAATATGAAAGCAAGACGTCAATCTGTTCGTGCATGAAGATGAGGCGAGCAGGTTTTTACGTCTCGTCGACAGTGAGGTTATTAGATACCGTAACGTGAGGTTACTTTGCAGTGGCTAGGGTGCTCACCCCTCACATAGATGATCCGGATTATATTGCCGGCTGGGTGGATTAGAATTTTAGCACTCGGGAATATCGTGTCGAATGATGCCGTTGGTAGGCAGCTCACCTCTCATCACCTCACGTACGCAGAAAATCTTGCTTTTAAAAGGGAGAAATCGTAGTCATCTTAAATTTTTGTATTTGTTATAACTTTTCTTTTGGGTTACACAATAAAATTTTAAGAATGTGTACAAAGGTTCTGCTGTCAATAAAAACTTTACAACTATAACAGACATGTGCAATACAAATAGTTTATGATATTCTTGCATGCACGAATAATAAGAAACTAAAAAACAAAAAAAAAATACTTTATACATTAATTTATTTGTTTCTTTATTTATGTATGATATTAAGAAAGGAGAAAAATTAAGAGTTTTAATCATAAAAAATAAATTAGCTGTCAGTTTGCGCGGCAGTTCTTGACTTAGTTCGCTTCGTTTGCCGTGACTCTTCTATTCTCAACGTCTCGGAAGAAACCGTTTTAAAATTAAGCACTGTTGACGCACGGTATTTTAAGAGGTGACGAGAGGTCGCGGCGGAAGGAAAATATTGGAACGAAGGATGGATTAACACAACTTGGTATTGCGTGAAAAATTCATTGCGCGCGCGCGGGTCGAGTTATTAAGTGCGCAGGCGTCCGCCCGCGTAGGCCTGGCAGTTGGAGCGGCGGCCGCCAGGTGCGCTAGCGGCGCAGTCGCTTCCCCCTCGATGTGAGGCGCGGGTCGAGCTGCAGGCGAGCACTCGGCCGTAGTGTGTGTCGGTGTGCGGAGAAGACAGGGCTGTTCGCAGGGGGTGGCTTCAGTCAGGCGATGGGGTGGAGTGGCGACAAGTGGCCAAGCGAGGCGATCGTGCGTGTCTTCAAGAACTAACATTCTAGTCCTTTTACCTTAACGTGTCGCATAGTACTTTCAAGGCCGAACTCGGCCTCACCTGTGCCATTAGACGACTTGCTCGCCAGTTTAGAACTGGCATATTACCGTGGTACGCTACTCATGTGAATGTAGTTAACGATATTGTTCGTGTCTGTGTCGGAAGTAGCACTGTGACAAGCGGTACACGCACAAAACTGTATGAAATATTCGTGAATGTATTAACCGTGTTTTTATTACGTATTCAACTGTAACTTATGAATTTATGCTGACGGTAGGAATGAAAAACAAGTGATATACGTTGAATTAAAACTATAACCAACCAACTCTTCCGCTAGTAAATATCGCGAAAATTCGGGAGTGACGTCAGGTATCACTTCAAGGCGCTACGGAAAACAAAATAGTGGCCAGAAGATGATTTTCGCAAGAATGCTGCCGTCGCTACAACTCCTGGCAGTTTTCGTGGCAGTGTGGCCAACTTCAACACAAGGTGAGTGTCACGCCTGCAAACTTAAGTGGACTTGCCCGAGACCTTTATATAAATAGCGGCTAAGGCACGCGGATGCATGCCGGTCGGTGTAGTTCGGAAAACTCTCTGTAGTAGTATTTTAAGCAATATATGTACGCCAGTTTCTGGCGAAACGAATTTTGCGCGAAAGCCAGATTTATTTAACACTTATATGCAAGCTGTTTTTATTTGGTGATTAGCTGCGTTTTTTGTGAAAAGGCTTTTGCCATTTGTTAAAGCGTATCTGATTACTGCTACTGCAAAGCCAACCGTTTTCGGTTCGCAGGTAAACAAATAAAATGAGTAACAGCTGTAGTTATCCTTTCATTCAAATGAACGAGAATTGTAGTGCTTTGAAATAAAATCAATGAAATGTTTTGCGAATTTCAGGCGTTAGTACATATTGTGTAGGAGAAAGGTGTAAAAACCTTTGACGTTAGTAATAATACAGTCTATAGGCAAACTTATAAAACAACATTGAGTTGGTCTTACGATGTTTAAGCGCAAATACCACAAAATATGTCACACGTACTGTTTCACACAAATATTGTGACGTTTCTTACATGTTACATGTGTGTTTGAAATTATTTACGTGTCCTATTACTAAACTAGAGCAATGAACTTTTCGCGAAAATAATTTAGCCCTAGTTTGTTTCAGTGCATTACATGTACATCTGCAGCTTTGCTTCACAGTTATTAGCAGCGTATCTTTGTGAAGTGACGTACCTCGTTTGAATGTGCCAATCAGAACAAGGTTACTGCAACGCCGCTCGTCTGTGATAGCGCGTGCAACCCCAAGGCACGTGAAGTTAAATCATCCCATCTCTGACAATGATGCAGAACTGCATATGTGCACGTAAGGCATTGAAACATACTCAGGCAACATCCTTTTCGCGAAAAGTTCATGGTCCTAGCTATACAATATAATGTTATAAAGCCAAGCTGTATTAGTGCGGTAAGGTTGGGCAAATAAGTTCTACTGGAATCTTTGTTTATATGTCACTTAACAAAATCATTTCAAAGGTTTTCCCTGTAGGCAACATGTATTTTTAAGTGCGACAAATTGATTCACAAAGTGTTAAATTTGCCCCAGTTAAAGAACAGTTTACAATATTTTCATTTTGTGTTTGCTGGACAGTAAATTTAACTAGATAATTGCTTTTAAATACGTATAGAACGGTGTCGCATTTAGTTTTGTGTGTGTGTGACTAACGCAAAAATAGTTGCAATATGATACTCAATAAACGAAATTTAAGTGGGTTATATACTTGTATGACAATGAATCATTACTTTAAATTATTACAGTACCTTACTCTAAGCTGAAAAAACAAATACCAGAATTGTTAAAATATTTTGTAAAATTTTTTCACTTCGCAAGAAGTATCTCCATGAGCAATGAATGATACGCAACAAAAATAACGCGGTGTAAATGAATGAAATAACGATTGTCAGGTGAGTTCGTATGCAGGCCAGCAAATATCTTTCTGGAGGCCTGGAGCAAAGTTGTTTTTGCCTCCAACCGTACTGTCTGGATAAAAATTATACGAAAAATTACTTGAGCCTACTTTTCTTAACATTGTAAACGTAATTAAAGTACAATTTGCATGACAAGCATTGCAAAGTATGTTACAGATCCTTACAATAATATTTACTGTGTGATATTAACACAGACGTATTTTACACCGGGAAAATGAAAGAAAATAACATTTTTTCCTCAGAATTTGGGGCCAGGGATATTTTGTACCTTTAGCACCCTCCTCTTATGTGGACCTTGTTCATATGAGAGCTTATTTTCCATTGTTGTCATAACTCTGTATTCCTGTCGTATATGTATGTCACATCAATGTTTATTTGTAGCAGCACTGAGATACTCTATAGTTTTGAAAGTATATATTTTGCTGATAGCATGAACATTTTCTGCAGACCTTATGCTCATATTTTTACGTGCCGAATGATTTAAAACCGCCAGCAGTTTGTTACTCAGAAATATCATGTTATCAATTACAATTTTTTTTATAAATATTCAGCGAGTTTTAACAGGTTTAAAACTTAAGAGAGGATTCAATAAGGCAAAGGTAACTAGTCTACCTAAGTGTTTTGTTTATTTAAATTAAATGAAACGGGACTTTGTACTACAAAATATAATTCTATCGGGTAGCAAGCAAAACTCATCTCTAGTAGCTATTACTCACCACAGGATGAAGTTTTCGTATTTTCTGATTATTGTAATTTTATGCACGTGTAAATCTTTGAATTAATATTACCATAATAGAATTTCACTTCCCAGGAATGTTTCAATCCTTACTGACGTAATTTGATATTTTTTACTTAAGGGTTCTAGTCACCTATTGATAGTCTTTTAATGTGATCAATTTGTTATTTGAACAGTGTTAGTGTTTGCAAAGACACGTAAGTTACTATTACATTAGTGTAGAAGGTTTGTTTACATAAGTGCCCAGTTTGTGTGTGCAGCTCCTACTTTATGCAGTGCTTTGGGCTTTTGTAAAAGTATGTTAAGACGAATACGCTGTTTCGTGTTAATGCACCTAGTCTGCATTTTTTAAACACTGTTTTATTAACTCTTGCTTGGATGTTTGGTAAAATAAGCAAAACACTTTAAACTTAAGATAGTAATGAACTGGATGCTAATGCAACTTTCTTGTATGTTCGTTACGAATATTGCAAGCGGTTTTAACTAATATCCGATAAACTAGAGACATGACTTAAAACACACACAGCTAAGAACATAGCAATGGAAAACGAGAAAGAAAAGTTAGACAAAAAATGTAAATAATTTTTAGTAATGGGCCCCAACACCTTTAATTTCCAGATGATATAGACACCTGAAACTTTGGTCATGGGACTAGATCAAAACAGAATGTAAACGCAGTATGAGAAAAAATCATAAAAAATAACAAAATTTGCCCTTAATATACCACGTATTAAAAATAACACAAATTACAAAACCCAGGAAAACCTCAAAAGTATAGAATAATTTCTCGCGTGAAAATAATTGTAAGATTTAATACCAAAAACCGTGGCACGCATGATGCATGAATAGTTCACCAAAGTCCCTAATTTTATTATTGCACTGCAAATGAAGTGTAAAATAAGATTTCACAACGGCAGTTAACTCTTTACACACTTTATTTATATGTTGCGTGCGCCACGAGTTTTTATTTGTTTTAAATCTTGCAAGTAGTTTCAAAATAGAAATTATTTCATACATTTAGCTTAGCCGGTTTAAAGAAATGTAAGTTTCTGTTAAAAATTGTTGTTTCATATTATGTTTCTCTATTTACTTTTTTTAATGTGAATTATTGCCAGTTCTGACAAACCTCGTACTAAGTATAATTCTGAACTCTGTTATTCGTAACTTCGTAGCACTTAAACTTTGACCCCGCAACTGTGTCTTTTATTGTCCTGATGGTGGATCTCGGTTGTGATAATACAATTATATTTTCGAATTCAAGACTACACGTGAACTTTTGCTGTGCGTTGACATACTTAATGCAAACATTTTACAATCTACTACTCATAACATGTTCCATAACTTTGGCCACACGTGATAGCTGGTCAAGGAAAAGCAGCAAAAGAGATATAAACGTACTGCCTAGCCTACTCGACATTGTACCCGTTATCCTATTTATACTACAGTGTCGTAGTACTTATTATTGTGGTACAACATATGGAGCATTTTATCTTCCGGCCTGAATGTACATCAGGGTGTCGATTCAATATGGTTTTTATGGGTGCAACGCAAAATTTGCACCTGCATTAAATACATATAATAGAAGACCCATTTACTTGCTCTGCAAGTGCTTTGCGCTACGTCGGTGCAACTATCAGTTGGTGATATTTAATCTGAGCTCCGCAGCTATATTATATAACACCATACTCTTCAATAAAACAGGGTGTGTGAATGTAGCATTTTCGTGTAATGTAATCCGGTGTTACTTTGATATTGCTGGATAACTTTATCCCAATAAATGTTAATGTTTGGACGAGGCTTTAGTCATTAACTAATTGTATTACATTTTAAAAACTATTAGTCAAATATGTATTTAAAAATGGGTCCTAAAAATAATATACGTGACACTGAAGAATTCTTACAAATATAGTGGCGCTAAACGGGGTAAAATAACAAAAATATTAAAGTACGGCTGTTAACGCTTACGAACATAGTATTCGCGGCGGGGTGGCGTCTGTTTAATACAAGATAAGGTAAAGTGGGTTTACGTCTCGTAGAAAACGAAGTTATTATAAACTGTGTCGCAACTTGGCACAATGACAGGAGCTGCGAGAGGATGCGATCATAGCTTTAAAGGCTCTAAATACACGATGGCCAAAACCGCTACAGATTTCATACCACTCTGTTTTAGTAACCCTTTTCGCTGTGGTAACAGAAAATGTGTTTGAAATCTGCTACGTTTTGGTCATCGTGTATTTCGAGACTAAGGAACCGCCCCAACATTCGACTCGAGCTATTTCGGGAAACCCTGGAAACAGAAATCAGGAAAGCTGGAGCCGGGGATCAAACCAGCCTTCCCGGATGAAAGTCCAACGTTTTAGGAACCATTTGACGGTTGTCTGTTATTCTCGGGGGTGTCTATTTCTGCTGTTTTTAGAATATTATTTTTTAAATCCTAAAAGTGATAAGATTTCGTAAAATCATTAAATATATAGCAAAAATTAAGTTTGTTATGTCTCAGCTACAAAATCTCCTTCAAGTAAATAACTAGCCAAATTTGTGTAGTTTGCTTCTACATGGTATAACAGTTTAGAGCACACCTGCGTAACGGTTTGCTGCTGTGTACTTCTGGCCATCAGTTTAAAAATATTCTAAATGTATTAGAGGAAATAAGAGCCAATTTCCATGAGCTCTGCAATCGTGTGCGCTTGTAGTGCCTGTGCTACTTTAACTGTCAAGGTCACAAAGTGTAACACCCAGTGGACACGTGCTGCAACTGAGCATCAAACGGGGCAGTGCATACGCATCCTTGTACGTCGCTAGACACGTTCTGTTTACTTCGGGTTGTCACCAGGTTGCCTCCAACCCCTGTTCATTGGTATCGACATTTTTGGATGTCAGGCTGGTATTCCAATAGCGCAAAATATGTGACATTAAAATTCTCGTTACTGCGAACACTATTCCGTCTGCTGCGTGACAAATACTACAAAAGATTAAATGTAGACAAATACTACAAAATATAAATTGTTAACAGTATTTCCCCACTACATACTAGTATCTAGTACGACAGCCATAGATATTTGTACTGTTGAAATAATTATTTGCGTTTATTGTAATATATTTTAATATGGCCTATCTACTGGCATTCCGTGAAATTTATCATAAACACATTTGGCAAAAAATAATTACGATTTGCTTAGGGGCCTATAACAAAAGAAGGTTTCGTAAATTAAATAAATGCTGTTCACTACAAGCTCACCAGTTTCACAAACAGTTGGGTACAAAATAAAAATTCGTTTTTCAGCTTTGTGGCGTCCGCGATGCGAATGTTTAAGAAATAATTTTCTTATTCGGATTTTGCGTAGTAATCGCCATTTTTGTCACGCTGGCATCACGGAAGCCTCGACGCTGATTGGCTGACAAGTTTTGTTAATGACGTCTTCGTCGTGCTATTATGGTTCCAGAGCAAGGCGATATTTCCGGAAAGGAATACCATTTTTGTCTCGTCTACCATCCTATCAATTTGTAACACTTGTTTCGTGTCAGCCTGTAGAGAGTGAAGCTGTGTAACCCGATGTTGCGGCATTCTTTCTAGAATTTTGTGAATTAACGTAAGCTGCATTATGCATGCACCATTATAGGCCTACCCTTAAAGCGTTTCACAAATGTACTCATTTCAACGGATTTAATTCTTTGAAATGCGCAAGCCAGTCTGTCAGTATAGTGAACTTGCCAAGCATATAATTGGCATTCTGTGAATCCGTAATATAAAATTCATCTCACATTTCCTGGGTTGAATTATTGGTTGTCGCATGCAACCCAAAGTGCAACACAGCATAAACTTTAGTTTAAGCAGGGCAAACATACACATACGCAACCTTATAAACAGCTTTAATACGAAAGCAAGGTCAACTAGGACACATATTTTCGTTTAGGCCTACTGTATTCTTTGCTTCAATGTCTGTGGCAACCATTGCTAAGTAACGCTGCATTCGTTACTTTTAAGACATACTTATTATTCAGTCGGTAAGAATGCTTTACACGGCGCACTACCGTTGGTATATTGATGCAGCTATTTTTAGTTCTGGCACTGCTTACAAACTGAATTTACTTTCACGCACATTTTGGAAATCGCAGACAAATATAATTACCTGGTATCATGACTCAGAATCTTAGTCAGAATCGAACCTATGCCTAGAGAGATAGGGAGGTAAAACACTCTAGGTTCTTGGGACCACCTTGGAGACAGCTTTTAGAAAAGAACTGATTAACCTTTGTCTTAGCTGTGTTAGACTACAGTCTTCTAACGGGACTATAAGCATATTGATTCGTTAATTTTTTTTTATGTTTTAACTTTATTTTATTTTAGTACTTTTGAATGTGTCCACTTGCTGTTGCAGCAAATATTCAATTTAATAAATGTACGTTAGGTCCTAGTTAAAAAAAACTACTGCTGTTTGGTTATGATTTTTCCGCTAATCTGTTTTGTATTAAAAATCACATAGAAGGCTATTTTCCGGAAGTACAAAGCAATAAGGTTACTATTTTTGTACGCTTCTGTCATAATCAATTAAATCGACGTGTAAACTACTCGCAGATTGAATGCGTTGTGTAGTTGACATATACATAGATTTATCTTACTGGAAAGGGAATTGTTCTGAGCTTAATGAGCTGATAGAAAGTTCTGCCTTCAACGGAAAACATTTCTCCTTATAGAAGGCTAATAAATTCCCTTACTATGAAAGTCCATGCAAATCTACTGAAGTTTTCGCAGTTGTTAATCTACAAACGAGGACGTATGGGTAAATCCACTGTAACAAGTAATACAGTATGAAATGCCAGTAAAATTTTATAGAAGTTCTTAAAGCACATTATATCGGGTAAATTATTGACGCACCGACGAAGAAAAAGCACACGATTTAGCAGTACCTCAGTTATACGTATTTAATTTTGGCCTTGTACTTATTCATGCGGGTAAGTAAGTATTTGTAAGGATTTGCATGTTATCTGACGTAAATACATTATTGTATGTGTATGGCGTGTGTCCATATTTAAATGTCCTTTACAGAATTAGAAAGCTAATTGATGTTAAATAAAAATATAAAACTAGACTGTTAGTAAGCTGTTAAGGTTGTAGTAAACACTAAAACGTAAATTTAAGACAAACGATAAAATTGCCAAGAAGGAAGAAAACAGAAATAGTAGCATATAGTATAGGCGCCTATATTTACTTAATGTGCAAGCCACTCAACTGATGTGCAGTGCAGTAGCATTATTCCCATTCGTATGGAGCCAAGTGGTGACAATATAATTCTACTTACAAAGGGAATTGTTTAAGTCCAACAGTAGTTTTGGTATGTGTGTCTTTTGAATCGCGTTCGTATGTTTCCCACGTACGGCAGTGTAGGAACCCAGTTTTTAGCCATTCTGAGGACCTGTAAATCATGATTCTCGTAAGTCTGCTGAGAATTGAAACATATGGTGACATAGTTTGAAGTGTGCGGTCTTCGTAACTGCACGTTAAGTTCTTACTTTGTTCGAACAAAGGGAACAATCCCTACTCGCTGCAACACATTCATAGCGCAGGTAGGAAGGCCGCCTGGCTGGTGTTCGAACTGCGAGCAGCGTGTTTGGAGTTAATTGTTTTCTCTGATACCAGTAAACCTGCGTCCACAGTGCTTATTTACAAAACAAAATCACACTTCACACTACTAGGCAATGTGTCATTTAACACACCACACATATTGGAAGTATTGTTTTAATGCCCTCATACTCATTTGTTTCTCAAGCTATATGTACCGGATTCGTTCGAAATGTAGGTTTAAAACCACATTGAACTTTGCTACAGACGCGGGTTAAATAAAATATAGGATCACCGCTAGAAGTCAGTCAGTAAATGCATTACAGCGGGGACACTGCGCATTTACGACTGGGGGTAAACACGTGGAGGGAAAGACCGCCGTGTGCCGGGCGGCGTCACTCGTAGCGTCTCATCGATTTTTGTCTTTTAGATACATATATGGAAAGGTGTTTCGGGATAAAGAGTTCATTGTTGAACACTTCTTACTTTTGTCTTTCAAATAAGTATTATTTTCGGTCATATTTTAGCGTATACAGAGCATCCTAAATAACAAGAGTTATAGATTGTACAGACTCAAAAGTTAACGTTAGAGGTCACAGTAAAATTATTTTTTTAGTAATTATTTTGACAGGATGGACATAAAAAGTGCTCACTTCATCGCGAATCACCTATACCAGTCGGCCGCCGTAGGCATTACTGGATGTTAAACAGAACTGCACAAGTGGCCACAGTGTTTACCTGCTTCAAGTTACCTGTCCTCACAACGAACTTGGTAGTTGCAGCTGTATGTTGAGGCGTTTGTTGAGCATGTTGGATGTTCATGCAAAGGTGCTTCCAGATCGTCCAAGGCACAACACGTTTAGGGCAAAGGCTATATATAATAAATTATGAAGATAATGGAAATGAATATCTTGCTAATTATTCGAAATAGAGACCTACTTTACTAACAACCAATTACTAGTTGCCTAGTGTGAAACTGTGTTTCGAATGTAATTATTTTTAGTAACAAAATTATTTTGTAGTAATTTTACAATCTTGTCTTAATGGGAAATACTATTTTATATTTAATTCCATATACCTTGGGAAATTACTACTATCCATCTTAAAGACTATAAGAGAGCATTACATTATTTGTGTTCTAAAAGTGAACTAATTTTTTATATTGAAAACACATGTTTTTAAGCCAAAAGTATGTTGAACAGTTAAATGTTACGGTATGAAAGTTTTAACAATACAATTGTAACATGCGCTAGTCACCTTAACGCTTTTTTATCGAACTTTTTTTCCTAAATTCTAAACTGGACCATATATGATAACATATTTTCATCCCTTGTGGAAAATTATGTTTAAATTATTGCCTAATTTTTGAAAGCAAAATATTTAAAGATTAATGTTAATTATTACATAATTTTTTTACATTTAATAATTTGCCAAAATTACGGTGTGTATATATATATATATATATATATATATATATACTAGCTGTCCCTTTGTGGCTTCGTCCGCGTTTATTATAGATCAGCGTAACTTAACTTTTAATTGCGTATTAATTGATGGCGTTACTATATTCTCTGTATATCTTTAAAACAACAAATTCAAACAGCTTTATCCAGGCCACTTCGCTGAGCGTACTTTAATTGCAGAACATCTTTGTATTTATTTCATCTTTATTTCTCTATAAAATAGCTACCCGGCTGCAGCCTTGCCCGCGTGAAATTATGAAGTATAAATAGTAACTCTGGATAAAATATGTGATGAAGGCATTTAACAGCTAGCGTACTCAATAACAGTGAACTATAAATTGTCTTAGCTCAGTGTAAAGAGCGCGCGCAATATGCTCGTATTATGTCATAGTAATTCCCATCGCTAAGGCTTGCACGGGATACGAACCCGTAACTCCACCCCTCCCACACCACAAACTTTATACAATATCCTGAGTGAATGTTAAAGGCCTGTCGTGATAATTCTTTCGTATGTAGTGGCTACAGTACAAAGAGGTTTTATTTATGAGTAGGTTGGCATAAAGAAACAACTGATGAATTATTTCTCCATGATCATTCTCTTTTTTTCGAGAGACTGTAACATTTTACTGCTTTACACATCCTTAATTTTCGAATCTCACAATCCTGAATTTGATTGTAGATATTTACATAAACTTCATTCATAAAACAATACTCTCGATATCTCAATGGGTCTAAGCATACAGATGATTATTTCAAAACATTGTATTTTTTTAACAGCTTTCAATTACGAATTTCGAAAAATCTTGAAACTACCATTTCAATATTTTCAATATTTCTACTGGTTTAGGAGATAATTGGGATCAATCCAAAATGTGTGTTTTTTTAAGGGCTTTTAGGAATGAATTTCGAAAAATTCGAAAATCACTTTTTAGATATTTACTTAAGCATCTTTCTGAAGAGAAAATCACCTCACTATCTGAAATTGTTTAGGAGAAATCACGGATTAATTTAAAACACATTTTATGGCTTTTCACCCCCTTTATTTTTGAACTTCGCAAAATTGAAAAATGTACAAATACGCATTGGTTTGGGCAATATTTTGAAGTATAAAAAATTACGGTAACTTTCCCGGTTTGTGGGATATCAGGGATTCTTTGATAATACATTTCACCCCCTTAACAATCGAATTTCGCAAATTCGAAAAATTCACAAATATGCATTTGTTTGGGCAATATTTTGAAGTTAACAAAATCACGATAGCTTTCCCGGTTAATGAGATCAGGGATTCTTTGATAACACATTTCACCCCTTTTCACCCTCTTAGTTATCGAATTTTGAAAAATCCGTTTTAGGGGGCGCCTGCGTTGCAAGAGGAAGCTTCCCTCAAAATTTCATGATTCTAGGTCCAGTGGTTTGGGCTGTAGGGTAATGAGTGAGCGTCATACAGGACACTCCATTTTATATATTAAGATAATTATCTTTCAAGTCGTTATGATGTACACAGTAAATGCGAATTTCAGTCAGTCATTTGTGAAGTCTTAAAAGACATCTGCTCATTTTAAAGTTAAAAAATAATAATAATAATCGTAAAGACAGCATTAACAGAGACCCATGTCCTTAACGTCACATACCTCCAGCTAGGGGTAGCTGTAGAAGTGTGGACATGAACTTTTTGCTGTGTTGTTCCCTGGTTGTCGATATTGTGTTCCGATAATCGAATGCAGGGGAAACGGTGTAAACGCAGCGACTGCTTCGGAGGTTGTTCGATCGATCCTCGTCGGCGGCTAGGGAAACCACAACATAACATGTCTGTAGCGCCCGAGGGCGTTCAATGTTGGTATACTGGGAGAGGATATCATTTCTTTCACGCTAAGGTAACGAAACTTAGGACAAATTGCAGCACAACATTCACGAAACCTTCAAGGAGTTACTCATGAAACTGACACTTTGATGCTTGGTGGACTTGTTAAAATACTACCGAGTTTTGTAAACAATATTTCGGTAACTCCAAACACAGTGTAATAATTGTAATATAGAAGTATTTGTCTATGACAAGGAACGTATAGTTTATACTATTTTCGGTTGAAGTCATTGTTGCGGCTTATGACGCCTGCAGAACAAGGAGGTGCCGTAATGCCTGTATTATAGTATATATTTTATATATGTAAGAGCCTAAGTTATATTTCGTATACATAAGCATTTATTATGCACCAAGCTTTTAAAATAATATTTTGAGTAGTTTTTTTTTTTCTAACGAGGTTAACATATTATATTAAGTTACAGCATAGTAGGCCTACATAATTTTTCTGGCAAATATGTATAAGCTATACCAATTAAAATTTGTTTTTGGAATTTCAATTTCAATATTTGTCAAGTCAGTACGCTTTTCTTGCAGCCTAAAAATTTTCACATTAAATTATTATAAATGTCCAATTTTTTTTTTTTTTAGGGGAAGGGGTTGACAGTAGCGTTGATTATATAGAATACAATAAAAGTACTATGAAAGTAAAAGTATTTCAGTCAAAAGTCAAATCCACATTTTTTTATAACTTTAGATATTGAAATCCGAAGACTCCCGACATAGTTTATTTAGCCAAATTTGATAAAAGTCTCTTGAAACACATGTATGGTTATAAACAGACGGTTGGATACTCAGCGCCCAAGCTCAAAATTAATTTTCGTTGGTCTAATTTATTACAACGGGAACACATAGGGCTCGCAATTAAGGGAGGGCGAGGGTTCCATTCTCGGCTCCGGTCATCCTGATTTCGATCTTCCATTTCAACTGTTAACGAGATATGAAGCTTGCATATTCATTCTTCCATTCATTCAGTTCATCAGTTGCTCGCCGATACTTAGTTATGTTAGGAAAAGTTCTCGAAATATGAATGTCATACTTTCACATTTTTACCCGTCAGAGGCAATGGTTTACGTGGAGCGCCGTCGCCGATCGCCTTCATTCCTTGCTCTGTTTATAATATAATTTTTTTTACACATTTCTACAAAACTATGCGGATATACTTCAATATTCGCTGTTCGCTTGTCATGACTTTCCTTCAATAATTACATTACGTGTGCTGCCGAGATCTCCAACCCACTATCAAGGTTTTATTACTTCTGTTCGGTTTGCCCATTCGACCCAATAACTTATGTAATTGGGCCGTTATTTTGTTTATCGGACATTTATTTCACCGAACATCACATTCAACATCCCTTGCATGTCCGTTGGCTCATGATCCTACAACACACTCACGGGGCCGCGGTGACCGATTGGTCAGACCATTCACATCCCTCCAAGGCGATTCGGGTTCGATTCACGGCGGGGTCAGTCCTCGGATTTTCGCATGTGGGAATCGTGCCGGACGATGCCGCTGGTCGGTGGGTTTTTTGGGGATCTCCCGTTCCCCACGCCCTTTCAGTCCGGTACTGCTCCTTACTCACCTCATGTCCCCCCTTACCATCGTTAAAGACCTCGACGTTAAGCGCTGACCAACATCTCTCACTCACAACACACTCGCGGGGTGTCAGACAGCTGTCTGGCATCTGTTTATCCTAACAGCTGTAAGAGTGACCATAAATTTATTGCTGAATCGCCACAACGGGCAAGATTACCACCTATCCATTTTTGCGATGGGATTTTAAGCTAAGACCATATAATATTAGCAGAATGTCTGTAGCATAGGCATAGTTCGTGTAACGTTTCTATCAGAGTTTAACATACATCTGGTTAGTAAATTGTACACTGCAGCCTAAAAAGATCGTTGTTTTTAGCTCTGTTGGAGGGGTTCAAAATACTGTTTTTAATATATACAATGTCTTAACACAGATATTCCGTCATTGTGTGGAGTATTACCTTTTCTAGCGTCAGCACAATGAGCATAATATGGGATAGTTTAGTATAGGCGGTTCGGGATAATGTGAACACTCACAAAAGTTCTGTGTTAAGCCAGTTCGTATTTTTCCGCGCGTAACGGCTAACGATGGGAAACGTCTAACCTTTCTGGAAACGTCACTTGATGTTCGCGTGTGTAAGATAAACTGTACAGTTTGTAGGGACACATAGTTTGATAAAATAAGTTAAATAGTTACACAAAATATAATTATGTCGATTTCGGTTGATTTTGTTTCTGCATTAATGAATTGCACAATTTCGCTGCCAACAATATAAGCAAAGGCAACTATAATTAGTTGAATTGTACACAGTAACGGCTAGTGATATTTTTCAAAGATTACATTTTGAATAGACCTACTCACTATTTCCTGACCAACCTATAAACAGACGTATTTACGAGAACACTGCAACGCATCTGAAGCGCGGTGTAGGCGACGCGCTTAAGAGTATTTTTTTAAGTATTACATTAATTCAAATTACATATCCGTTTCTGTTCTACAAACCACATTATCATTGGCACATCAGACTGAGCGAGAATTCGCTTAAACAATTTGGAGGAGACTTAAAACTAGTTTCTAGTAGACGCGCTGTTTTTTTGTAAGAATAGTTTGTATAGAGAGTTTTCTTTCATCTGAAAATTTTATATTTGAAATTGGCCTAGGTGTAGCGATTTCGCTTTAAAACATAACTTGCTTCACGCCCTTTCACCATTTTATCACTGTGAGGAAGTACATTGCAATGTTTTTCTACACCAGTGCAGTTTCATATTTTATAAAAGTACACCAACAAAAATATACGTCTAGAATTTGAGCGTTGCGTTTTCAAACACGTGCATGTTATACGTTTATGTATAGCTGTACATGTGTGTTGATGAACTCGTATTAAATTTGGCCAAAAAATTACGTCTGGAGTTTTCGGATTTCAGCATCGATAAGTGGTTAAAATAATTAAGTTGACGTTATTGTATGAACTGAAATATATTCATTTTCGTAGCACTTCTTTGTATTTAAAATACCTACGTTGAAGCCCTGACTCCAAGTTTAGACATGTATAATATTTTAATTAGAAACAATACAATAATGAAGATGCATATCAGTATAACTTGTGGAGTTAATTTCGTAGATGTATTTTATTTGTTTGCATGGAAAGTAATTAAATACTTTAATTTGAAACTTTAAACAATGTACTTGCTTCTTCTCGTTTAGTTATTTTTCTGAATTTAGTTTCGAAAATATTTGAAATGATTCTGACATGTTACCACTTTGCAGAAAGTCAGGAAAAAGAAAATTTTGTCAGAAAAACCACCTCGCATTTGATAACAATAATTAAAAATAAGTAGAGCATTTGTTTTTCAAGCTCTTCTTAAAACTGCAGTTATAACAAGAAAGCAGGTGTGCTGCAGACAGCTGTAACATTTATTAAAGTTCAGGCTAGACTCCCAGGCAGTTACGCTAACATTACGACGACCTGTATAAATCTGACAGAGAAAACAAATTAACTTTTATTTAACTTGGGTCGTCACTGTGCCAATGTTTGGTTAACACGTAATACAAATTCCTTTCAAATATTATTCTACATACAGTAAATTATTTAGTGCTATGCCGCATGTCCATTCGCCAACAAATTTTTTTGTAAATGTTACCTGTCGAATTATTTAGAGGTGAACATAATTGTTAAATGTTCCAGGAAAAGATTTCTGAGGTGATTACAAATATATTTGGCTGTTTTAGTACCGACGAACCACTTTTCCGTATGTTAATTGTTTCAAAATAATCCTATTCGAGGAGACTCGTTGGATACGCTTTGAATTTGAGTATGGTGCAAAAAACCGACGGAGCTTTAAGGGTGCAGCTGACCTGCTTAAATAATGCAGTATAATTTCTATGCTCGTAAGCTGTTTAACTGGTGTACTATGCATTACTATTGTTCATCTGGTGCGACATTCTGACCATATCATGTTATTTGAAGGAAGTATAGTTTAATGTTCAGTACATGATTTAACTTGTGCAGATTTTAGATTATGGTTTATAGTGTCTTACATACAGTAATCTAAAGAGGCGGTTTTTAGCCGTTTTGAGATTTCCAAAATAATGTTTTGATTTGCGTGCTGATTTTTAAACTTGTGAGAAACATGTTTTCGTAGATACATATATGTAATACAAAATATGTAGTTTCGTGAAGAAAATATACTTGCTGCTACGTATTTCTATCGCCGGCAAATATTGTTTTACGAAACTATTGCGCCGATGTACGAAAAGAAAACACTTTTTCGACAAAACGGAATGTCTGTTTCCAAGCCCTCCAACAGAACAAGCGGCCTTTCACAATGTCGAAATGAAAAATTTACTTACAAGGTGTGCGTGAAACACAGATAATATCCTTCGCTGAACTTCACTGCATACTTTCCTTCAATGAAATTATATGGTCGCCGTTTAAGGTGCCCGCCTACCGGCCGTGAGTTTGTGAGTGAGGTGCTGCACCAATGGTAAGTTGACCGGCTCATTTGATGCGGTATAGACTCTACTGCTAGACACTGTAACGGCGTACAGCGGTATCGTAGATCACTCGCCTGAGTAACACTTTCAATGGTGAACCCATATCTTTATTGGTGAAAAGTTTTCAGAAATGTCAGCTGCATATTTCTTGCAGTATCACACAAATCCCGTGAGCTGTTTTTCAGATAAGACAAGTTGAACGAGCTGTTTTCATAGCCATTTTGAATATCTGTATGGTAATTGTTTTTTAATTGACGTGATGTTTTGTAACTATCTTTCCATCGTTGTTTTAAGTGTATTTACTTTTCTTAGATTAACACAATATGCGCACGTGGAATAGTTTCATAACATAACGTATTTACGAACACACTGCAACGCAATTTAAGCGCGTTGTGGATGGCAACCTTGACGCATTAAATTCTGAATTGTTTCGCGCTCCAAGATATGCCGTTACTACCTTGTTCGAGATCACTCACTCTTAAATAATCTAAAAGTAACACGAAGCATGCATGTAATGCAGTCGCGATGCAAGATAACAATGCATCTTGCGTGTCATCTTTGGGTGAAGATAAAGTAACTTAAAAATGCACAGCACGTCTATCTAGAGAGTGCAGAAAGTTTTCTCCGCTCTATCTTCCTGGCTGTGCCTCTGGATTTAAGGCGCATGAATAAACATTGCCCTGAAATGAAGTGTACTTGTGAACCGTACGACGAAGCTCGCTAGGCGACTTCACGAATTTATTCCAGGAGACACGTCGTTCACAGTAATTCGAGAGCGTTGCTTGTTTTTTCCCCGCGAAATTCTCTGTTTGTATCTCCTTGCTACATTAAAGTTGGCTATGTACCTGACGCATAAACGTTGTTGTAGAGCAACGCTTCAGTTTCTTATGAAAAATAACTGTTACAAATGTTTCAATGATACTTATCCACGAGTAAAACTATCACTCAAATTAGACTTAGGCCGATATATGTTAAAGAATTTACCACTCGTATTGGAATTCCTGTGTTGGGCGGTCCTCAACATTACTCTAGACTTTACCTAACTACACGAATGTCATCCGTATTCGTAAGACAAAATCTATAAGACTTCGTTGGCCTGTACCACACTGCACATTTGATTGTAGTCACGGCTTAAATTTCCGTGGATAACAAGTCTACAGCACTGCGTCAGTTTAGCGCATCGCGTGTAGAGACGACGTGGTTCTCGTTGAGCTCGGAAATAACGCCTTGTTTATAAGCCTCTTAAGTGTAGGGCATGCAGAAATAATAACTATCAGTGCATTTGTCAATTATCAGTGTAAATTTTTAGGAACGTATCTAATATTTATATTTCCGCTTAGCACCAGTTAGATTTTGTACACAGAATAATTTTAACAATAATGCTATAATTTAAATAAATGATTTTCCTGCACAAGCTTCGTCCTCGTCCACGTAATTGAAAGCGTAATTTTTCAACGAAGTTTAGTTGCAGTAAAACTCCTTAACTTTTTACATTTTTCTTCAGGCCCAGATAATGTGAAACGCTTTAATCAAATCTAAGTAAAGAAAGCTTGTCATAAATAAAACAACGCAACGTAACTTGCGAGTGATTATAACGCACTTCCGTACTCAGACAGCACAGAGCATGTTCGGTAGTTCTGTGGCGTGTCATCAAGCAGTCAAAGTTAAGCGGTTGTTTCTTGTTCGCGTCCTACCTTCTTACTGCCCCCTTTATTTCCATTCCAAATTATCTAACAATTACAGTGCAAGTTGAGACGAGTCTTAATGAAGTTATTTGACTTTTTCACGGCCATTTGTGTTGCTGTGTATTGCTTAACCTTGATTGAACACGTACCTGGTGTCTGCGCCGCCACTGCGGGCCGTGTCTTGGGTTGAACGCGGCAGTGTGCGGACTTTGACGTGACCCCCGACCTCTTGTAAGCACCTCCTCGGCAAGACTGACATGTGTGGCGAGGTTCGTGCTGATTAACTGTGTTCATCACGTGACCTGGAGTCGTCAGCAATGCCAGCCATGGACTTTATTAGTAGACGTCATCGATGGACTGGCAAAAATTTACGAAATCTGCAGATTGTGTTTACGTATCTAAGACCGGTGCGGTGTGCACCAGTGCTACCAACATCAACTTTAGTTCCACTCCTCGTCCCGGATTTACAGCGCTGTAACTTGACGACGCTCAAGCATCGAAGGAAGTTCTAGTTAATTTTTAAGCCACTTGTTCCTGATTGGTGGATGGACTGAAAAAAAAGGGGGGGTTATAGCTTTACTTTACATACTGGGTCACAGGGAGTGTAACACCAAATATTGCGCGCAATTGTGCATGTTAAGTATTTATGTAGGCCATTATTATGCCCGATTTGTGTTAGAATGTGTTGTATTTTGGGAAATTGCGTTAAATTTCATGTGATATTTGTGCCAGTATTTTTCTTGTCAAGTTTAATAAGGTTAGATGTTGCAATTTTATGAAGGTTTGACTTGGGAAAATGTAAACTTAGGGCTTAACATAATTGGGAATACAACTTAACCTGGGATTTTCGTAGTTATATAGGAAAAGAGGAGTTTAATTTAATGCTCAATTTAGGTGCTTTACTTGATTGTTATAAGTGATGCGGAAAATGGGTTTGAATTTCTGGGCATAAAAATTTTGTGAGGACCAGAGGAAATTGTACTGTCCCTGTTCTAGATTTTATATTGACATTATTTATGCCTAATATTGGATATTGATAATTTATTTTTATAAATTAATGTTGAAATAATAAGTTTTCTATAATGGGTATAATGACGTTTCGTAATTACCATATTGAAGATGGAAGTTATGTATCAAGAATAATTAATACGTTTGGGTGCTGATATTTTAATGTATATACGTAGCTCACCCTTAGTGATTAGAGTTTTCATATTAAGTAATTTGGAAGTGTGTTTACTATTGCACCCTTTTAGGTATCTCACTTTTTTTTTTTAGATTTTAAGCAGATTTCGTATCTAATTTTTATCTGTAATGCTCTGTTAAATTTTTGTAACTATTAGTATGTATGGGCATTTCTTTGTAAAAAAAATGTATTGCTTAGCGCGAATTACATTAGGAAAACTATCATAACTAGTTCCTTTTATTTAAAATTTTTGCCCCTGGCTTGTGCCTCTGCGAAAAGCTTATCTTCTGTTATATATGAGACTGTATTCTGAAACTATTAAACACACACATTTCGATTTATTTGCCAGAAACATGAGCGTTCAGGTTAACCTTACAGCGGTAGTGTAATTTATTTTCCCATCTTGGCGTATGTTGTCTGTTACGTTCTGATGATGCAGCAGCGGATCAAAAGATCTAACTTGGTATAGAAGATAATGCAATTTTCCTTTGACCAATAATGTTGCTTGAAATAGTTCTGCCTCGGCCTAGCTCAGCGGATATAATAAAACAATGTAACTATTGGTATGACGAGTTACTTGATACTGCAGCAAATGGCCCTCGCTCACCATGGAACAGAATAGACCAGGTCACTGATCCGCGACTAAGCCTAGTCACACAACCCGTCGCCGCATGTGAATTATGCGAACAATGACAGATTACAAGGCTTTGTCGCGACTCTGTCCTTAAGAACGCGATTCTCGTCTCTTTGGTCTGGCAAAGCATGAAAAAACTAATTGCTCCCGATCTAGGCCAATTGGCTTGTTAATTCTTGCAAATATCGTCTTATTAATACTAGCAAATCGTACCCCGGGACAGACACTCTGTCGGCGACACTTCCGCGAGACGAGGCCCAGTCCCGAGGACGGCAAGACGTCCGTCTGCCTCGAGCACTGAGATGCTTCTCCCTGTTCTTTAAACCGCGTCTCCAAGCCAAGCCAGCTACACTGACCTCCAGCTCCCTTAGACCAATCAGAAACTTTGTTACATTCAAACTTTGATTATAGACGGCTAAGAACTCAGGTCTTTGCGAGCGTATCAAGTGTCAAATTTATTAATTAAAATCATTAATTTACATGTTTGCTAATTCCCTTATATTCTAGTACATACATTTCCTTACTTACAACTAAAATCATATTTAATTTATATTTTAAAGTCAACTGCCTGGCGGCAAACCGTTGCAGGCGTCTTATTTCTTCTGTCTCTAACATACTCGCTCAGTGGGGCGTGCGAGGCACTCTTCCCTTAGCAATTCGTCAACCCCTTGACACATACACGGCCTGTCCTCTGCTTCCCGCAGCGTGACGAAACCCAGTTCTTTCCGGACTCATCAACCTCTAAACCCGTTACAGATTTTGCATATTTTATTAATCATTAATCTAATATTAACTTAATTAAAATCTGCAGCTTTCACAGAGTCCAGCACAGTTCGAATTATCTATGCAGCCCAATTATTACTCTTCCTGGGAATATTCAATTATAGTGAACTATTCTACTACGTTCCAAGTTTATCTACAATTTTCCGAGCTGATTGCAGCTACCAAATACCAATAAAACACATACATTTGAATAATTGATGGCTCTTTACTTTGTCATCGGTGATCATTTGCTTAGTTCTTTATACATAAGTACACTCTAGATACAATGCCAAATTGGCATATTACAAAGAGAGGCAGTCAAGCTATTCCTAGGGACTGGAAAGTTATAATGTGACAGCATACTAGTATTAAACTGTACTTTCATCTGACTTCCGCTGATTACCGGAAGTTTGCGTGAAGCTCTTAAAGTATTTTTTCAACCGAAGATATAGTTAACTGTAAAATGTACACTATCCTGTAATGCGGACACCCAAAGCTACGAAGATCCGGAACAAATAATGTCATGGATGGAGATGATGGTATATCGCGAAAATGTTTTGTGCCAACATACCCTTGATATATGGCTCTAGTCATGGAGTATGTTCGTGTGACTATAGGTGCATGTCGCCAAATAACGTGAAATATGCACATCTATAGATATTACTTGAAAACCTGCTACTTACCTGAACTTTTGACCCTCGGGCTGAGTTCCTTAAGGTCTTACATGCAAAAGAATATATGGTTAACATTAATCCCGGAATACGGTCGACATTATGTCAAGATTACATAGTGGTCAGTGTGCAGATACGTATCTATTTGTAGCCGTGCATGGTAATAATACGTAACATGAAATTAAGTTTTACCTGTTACCTACTACGCTTTAAAGCAAATGTGACACCCGCAACTGCTAAGTGAAATACTATACAAAACTTGATCGAGAAGATATGTAATGGTCTTCTGCATTCGTAGTTCCTTTCTCTTCAACATATGTGCAACATCTAGTACGATCTGTATATCACTACAATTCAACAACAAAGATTGTTGCCTCGACTTGACGTGAATTTAATGAAATATTTAATTTTTAAGCCATATTAACTATTCGTATAACCCATTCGGCCAGCTTATATGTTAAACGGTTTTGTTCAAGTAACAATTTATGTACTTGCGGTGGAAAAGCGTTGCAACGAGTTAGTATTGTTAATACGACGAGAAAGCACACGCAAAACAGTTTAAAATTTGACATGTTTATTACAGACATGGTTTCCGTCCCTCTCGTTCGAGAAAAACAAAGATAGAAACACGACTAGGACTTTAAACAATACTTTTCGCAAATTAAATTTTGCATTAAATAAGCTGATAAGTGGCAACCTCAGTACTTCGAGTTGAGTTTGTGCCTCACATAAACAAAATTATTCTTGCTGATAGGCACCTTGAGGTAGTGAGGTAAATAAATACTCATTAGAAACTGTAAATGAAGCATACATTCTTTTCAAAGTCAATATGGAAAATTATAGAAAAACAATTCTAGATCATATTAGCCAAGTTACGAGCAAATATTTACCCAGAATGATTATTAAGGGTGATCTGTTCTGCTGGATTTATGTCAGAGATATCGGGGTGACAGATTGTTCTTCAGAATAAGTTTTCTAGGAAAGTTGGCAAAACATATTTTCTAGATTTGCTGCTTTTTTACTTTAACAATTTGACTTCGAGAAAGCTATGATTTCCTATGCTCTTAGTGCTGAGTTACCATTCCCACTTAATCTTTTCAGATTTTCAGCATCTGTAGAAGTTTTTGGATAACACGAAACCTTCTATATTTTGAGATAATTGAGACTCATGATCCATTGACGACGAGAGCTTTTGTGGACTTAATGCTTTAGTCTTGTTTGCAAAAAAATCCTGCGCTTTGTGACAATCAACCGTACCACAGAAATAGAATCCCAGAGGAAATCTTGAAATTGCAATGACACAGACATTTACTTAACCTCGAACGTATTGTTTACCCAAGCCGATAAAACACTAACAAAAAAACACTAAATATGAAAGATTGAAAAATGTTCTCCGGTGAAACAGTGGACAGTACACATGTTTAATCAAATTCATCTTGGAATATATTTTGGTGTGACTTTGTTATCATCGTCACACAACAGCTTTTTTTGCCAGTCTTTAAGCAGTGGCGTGTATCCTAAAACCTCTCTTAAAATTTCTATTAAGTTACGTACAATTTTTGTTATTTTCTTCTAGTAACTTTTTTCATATGTTCTGCGACACGGCTGTATGCAGGAACGAGATAAGTGCATATAATTTAAGTATTGCATTTTGCATTTATATAGAGCTCTACTGCCCGGTGCACATTTACATACTGAAAAAAATAAACAAAATAACTTGTCCTCACGTCTGCATGTCGTACAGTTGTGACCTTGTTTCGTATTTAAACTTGTGAAACACACAAGTGTAACTGTGAGGTTAACGTAGAACGCGGGGCGGAAGCCGGGGTTAATGCCGCATGTTCAGATGTTTTAGGGCAGCGCGTTCTCTCGAGGCAGGACAGTGGGAAGTGGTTAGCTTACACATCTCACCAAGCTTAACCCCCTTCCAGTTCTAGGCATTAAATAAACAGGACGGCAGGTTGCCGTCTTGCTTACTCCAGGGAAACTGACTTCTAGATATCACCGCTCACTTCGTCTCAGAGTGAGTCTGTCCTACTACACCTGCATCGCTGATTAATACTGCTCTGCACGGAAAAATTCGTTATTTTATGTTGCCAAACTCTATCCATTTCGGACACACTACATTAATAGCACTTTCCTACAAATACTATATTTCTGATACCATAGTTTTCGTACAGGTGCATGTCAAATTAGAGATTTGACTATTTTCTCTCCTATCACGAGAAAAAAATATCAGAGATACGAATGAAATAATTTTGATTGAATATACACGTTTTAATCTATAGAATTACACCTTTGTTTTTCACGTTAAAATATCTTTAAAAATATAGTCGTTCAAATATATTTAAATGTTTTCGTGCATTCAAGAATTTATTTTGTTGATAAGCAATTTTTCCATGAAATTACAAAGGGGTCATTCTTTAGCTATGTACTTGTACTTTCAATCTAAATTATTTCGTTCGTGTCGCGTGAATAGCTTTTGTTCTACGTAAGTATCGAATGTAGTAATGCTACTTTAAAATGAGCTTTTACGAAAACTACGAAACCAACAAGTATTTCATTAGTGAGAAGCTGCTATTAATGATGTTTGTTAAGGTGTACATTGTTCGGTACAGTTAAAAATTACGAATTTTTCGGTGCAGAGCAGTCATACGATCATAACAGAACTTAGTCATAAGTATTTACTTCCGTTGTCTTCCTCACTGATGATGATATCACATAAAACACATGCCAATGGGAGTGTACTTTTAAAGTTCTCACAAGCTCCCCATAAATGCAGTTAAAAGTACCAGTTTGTAGGATGGATATGTAAAGGTGCGTACACACTGGCGAGCCGAGCGGTTCGTGATTCGCTCGCAACGTGTTCGTGGTAAAATTAGTTCCAATTAACCTCCAACGATCCACTGGACAGCCGAACCAACAAGGAGCATACAACGAGCAGATGGTAGTCTGACAGCACAGAAGGTTCTCGAGCGCTGTTTAAACACATGAACATGCAGCGAGCACGTCCAGACTAGCGCTGCGAATCCCTTTGTGTTCGTCGAAAAAACAGACTTCCTTCGGATCGCCGCGAGTGGTTCGCGAGATGTTCGTTTGGCGTTCGTATTTCGCAGCGTACAAATTGGCGAGCATACTGCTCACGAGCGGTTCGCGAACCACTCTGCTCGCCAGTGAGTACGAACCCTTACTTGAAGCAGGTACCACAGTTGCCCCTCTGAAAGGCACCTTATACAGTCTAAGAATTTCGAAGTTTTCCGTGCTCGGATGCTACTAAGCAGTGTACGAGGCTCTTTTAAAATGACGTACCTTCCGTTAGATCTGTCAGCCTTCAACGTGTCTCAAGGCGATTTTAACTTTTTTCACGTCGTTTTTTATTTCTCTAAACGAAAGAGGTCGTTTGCGTATTAGGTAAATTAAAATTAGTCTATTAACCTTTGTTTATAAGGACAACGTAGGCCATCTCAAAGTTAACCGTAAGTATTTACTACCAACTGTTATAGTTAACAGGATATTGATTCAAATAAACCGTTGGCTAAATATTGTGTTGATTTTCTTAAATAATATTTCGTATACTTAATTTAAATATCTTCTAGCCAATATGATGTTCATCCTGACATACTTATGTTTAAAATGTTTGCAAATGAGCCACAATCTCTTAGGGTATACGTTAATTTATTATGTAATTACAATCTTACATTTTAAGTAATCGTTTATCTGTGATCAGATTATGTACGGTTGGCTGTTTAACGATTACGTTAGGAGCACGTTGTTTGAAAAGACATTTACCAGAATTATCGGTTTCCATAGCTGAAGGATTCCGTGGTTGATAAAATGAATTATGTTAGTCGACGGTTTAGGGGTTTGTTTATTGTAGTGAGAGAATAAACCGTATATTCCACAGGAACTTGTCATAACATTTCTAACTAAAGTTACATGTAAGCAGGTTTAATGACTCTACAGTCTCAATTAAAGTAGTCCACCTTGCACGGCAGTGCAATATTATTTAGTGATTTTAAATTAGTGGGTACTTATATCAATTATATTAATTTACGATGACATATCCTTTAATCGGTAGGCAATTTCATGAATTCAACACATTATTGTAGAAATATTTCTTTCGGATACCTTGATAAACGGTTAATTGTTACAGTTACTATTTATTTTAATTTTTAGATCATAGCTGAATGTTAACTAAGTATAACATCGGGCTGTGAATTTTTTACTGGGATTTATTGTGTGAATATGAAAGCCTACAGTTTTCTTATTAAAGTCAGAAATTTCTTTATGTGTAAAAAATGTCCGAGTATCGTAACGTCAATTTCACAACCGTCTCAGTCTCAGGTATAAACGTCTATTTCCGCATGTCATTTGTTTCTAAAGTTTTAACAACCAAGGTAAGGTGTGAACGTACCTTGTCAGATATATTTGTAGAGCCTATTTGTTCGTGCATTTTGAAGTCTTGCTCGTCATTTTGGTGGCAGTGTAGGACACTGTTTTTTTTTTTTTTTTGTAAGTAGAAGTCAAGAAGGGTTTTTAAATAATTAATAACGTACATACGAGTAAATACGAACAATTTTTTTTTGTTTGAAATCTCAAATGAGTGAAAGTATATTTGTGCTTATAGTTTTTTTACGTGTCCGTCTCAATGTTAATTGATGCTTTTGAAATATGCTTGATATAACAACACACTATTCACAATGCTGACAAAACAATATTCATCCCGACCTCTACAAATAAAATGCCTTGTGTGTGGGTACTGCATAAAACCTAATTAACTTAAAAGTTCTAACGGAAAACAAAGGTTACTCTCCTGGATATGTGGTGTTCTTTATTACAAGTTGGATTGCACAGAATAAAGTAAGTTAGCTACTAAAAACACCTTTCAATGGATGTCTTATATAGTTTTCCTTGTAATGTCGCCAGTTCCAGATAGTTTTCTTTGTTTCTTTATGTTGTAATTTTTTTGTAAATGTTCAGAAAAGTACTCGGATTGTGCTTTAAGTTATGTGATCCAAGAAATGTTCGTGCTATTTGAATTTTAGTAGTTTCATACCATATTCTGAATCCCATGTTCTGCGTTTAACACAAAAATGATTTTATGTCTACGTATATCAAACTGTGCGTGTGTATTACTTTAAGAAAAAAATGTCTGATAGCTACAACTGAGATTGATTTTCACTGACGGGTTCGGCAATTTTGGATTTACCGATATACTTAGTGGCATTTATGTATTTTTGTAAGTTGTTGGAGGTAGACACATAAAACTGAACGACTAGTTAAGTCCGCTTCTAAATTTTCGTTTCAGCTTGCTACATCGTCCACATGCTGTTAACAGATGCGTATTATATTTATGGTATTTAATGTATTTTATACGTGTCCTTTACAAACATTTGTAAATGAAATAGTGCACTATATGTGATACCACAACGCCACTCAGTTAAATATATTTTTGTCCTAATACTTTAATATCACAGGAAAATTGTGAGGTGTAATATTTGCTTTAAAATGTCATGTTTCCTAACTTAAATATTTTTGGAGATAACAAAGAGTCCTACAGGGATTTAGTAAACAGTATGTTTTTGCGCTTGGAATTTATTTTCTTCTGGAAGTTTAAATATTTTTAATGGTAAATACTACAAAAATATTCCTATCCGGTGAGAGAATTAGTTTTCGTTGTAAAGATAATTCAATTTTAAGATACGTATTCGTCGAAATGTTACATTTATCCTGATAAGGATGAACTTTGTCTCGATTCAAAATGAAATATATTGTAATGAGTGCCATACCCGTTTGTTAAATACGTTTTTATACTTTCCCTAGTCCCAGCATATTTGTTGCATACATTATCTTGTCGCTTTATTTAGGAATCACCAATTTATTTACAATTGTTTGTAAATACGATGCATCACGAAAAGACAAGTGGTATTTTCCTTGGCGCGTAGCATATAACAATCGTAGCGGCAAATGGTTATCTAAACTTAAAATTTAATTTCTATCACATAAGATACACGTTTCAAATTTTTCTATTGTGTTCCTTTTGAAAGTTCATGCAATGAATAAATAAATTTTCCACTTTTATTTTACTTGATGAAACAAGCCAAAATAGCATTTTCTCGACATTATTTGCGAGTTGCATTTTTTATATAAAAATACAAATATAAAACTCTGTGTATAGTAACTAGGTAAAATAAATCAATCTAATAAATTAGGTATATTACAGAATATCTGTACTTTTTCCCTCGTTACATCCGACAATTTAAAAATTATTACTAAGAAATTTTAATTTGGCTCTCTTTTGGCAATACTTTTTTATTTCATAAAACATTAGTCGTTTGTAAATGAAAACTTTAGTCCTTTAACTTGAGCATCTATGAATTTTAATAGAGATGTTGATAACAGCACTGAATTTATTGATAATTTTTGTTTCTCATCGGGTAAAGGCCGAGCTTACGAAGAATTTTATTTGAACAATATTACTGTTATATTTTGTTACCTGTGCACGTAATCTGGGAAAGCATAGTACCTAAATGCATGTATATACAGTACTGTATTATACATGTACACTCAATTTAAGGATCTGCTAGAATTGTTAATGGGTTAATTTTACCTTCTGCTCATTTAATTGAGTTTTTATTTGGCATGTTAGTGTAGGGCTTACATGAAATTTTTAAAATACAAACGCGTAACTCAAATCTCAAATTTCAGATTTAAACATAATATATTATTCATATTTAGTAAGTCAAATGGCATGGGTTAGGATACGGACAGTATAATTCTTTTTTCATAGTAAGTATACTGGCGTATGGTAATACTATATTGAAATGTAAACAGTTAAATACCAGCCGGGACACGAGTAATACTTTTATAACTGACCAGTTATAATGCGTTATTATTAATATTGTATTTACAATGTAGACGTTATAATGAGTACGTATGTTCACTAACATTGGTACAGGATGCGACACTTAAATTTCATGTCCATGAATATTGGAACGGTGCAATCGTCCCCATTGTTAAGGTTACGTACTGCTGTTTCATAAGCTAGAAGGGGGGGGGGGGCGCGGTGGCCGAATGGTCAGATCATTCGTCTCTCGGCGAGGTCGGTCCCCGGATTTTCGCAAGTGGGAATCGTGCCGGACGATGCCGTTGGTAGGCGGGTTTTCTCGGGGATCTCCCGGTACTGCTCCATTCTCACCTCATGTCACCCCTCACCAGCGCTTAAGCCCTCGCTGTTAAGCGCTGACCAAAACCTCTCACACACTCATAGGCATGAAGCTGGTTTTGCCTGCGAAAGAATTATGATTTGTGAATTATACTTGTTTGCGTATTTCAAGATGAGAATTTAACTACAAGCCGGCTACAAATTCTTAAAGTTAGACAGTTACGTTTCACTTATTCTTTACGAGATTTTCATGCTGGTTTTTTCAACTTATCTTTAGTTTGACGTTCCGAATTTACCAAAGAAAATTAATTAAAAGCACACTGCCGCAGTGTCAAAGCGAAGAGTGAATTCTGACATTTCTTAAAGCAAATCAAGAGAAAATTTTGAGTTATGTATCGAGAGACAGTTATTGTAAAAGTTAGTGAAAACTACACGAACATATATTTTTGAAGTTTTCTTTTCAATTGATTACCCAGTTCCTTTTATTAATTAGCATTTTTTTCACGTAATCAAAAACCTGTGTGGGTACAATTTATAGCCAGATTATTCTCTAAAAAATGTTAAGATTCAAGGACTTGAAGCGAAATGCTTGTTAATATGAATTAAAATCATTAATACAAATATATTGCTGAAACAATATTTTTTTACGGTCGTATGATTTATTTTTTCTATGATTAAAAGAAAATTTTAGTAAATTTGTGACAATAAACCAAATGTTTAATGAGCGATCTCAACTCCTAATTATAATGATTTTAGCGGACTGTTATAAACATGACGTAAAATGCCGATTTGTTTAGCAGATTATTTTATTTGGTGATAACGCTGTTTTTCATTTCTCTAGTTGGTCTACAATTTTGAACTGAAATTGGAAAACGGTTTCTGCTAATTTCTCTATAGTACGTGTATTATTTTGTGTAGAATTTTTGCTGAATATCAGCTTGGATAATGTATGGCGTGAAGGACACCAGAAAAATTTCACACATTTAGGGTATGGAATTTTTTTAAACGTAAACATTAAAACATCGTTTAATTTAAATTACTTTATTCACAATGACGGTAGCCAAATTATTTTCGCGAATATGTTTTGAACAATTGTCATCCAACATTTCAAGCTGTCTTGTTATGATAGTAAAATTCGTGTTTCATGTTTGTCAGAAAAGTTAGTACTTTTCAAGTATTCAAAAAGTGAAGCAACTAAATTTTTTCTTGAAGCGGAACAGTAGTGTATCTACACCTGGTCGGGTCCGACCGTCATCCGACTTCTTCTAGCCAAACGAAGTGTAGTAACAAGCCAACAACTGAGCTAGGTTGAGCAGTGGTGAAACACTTGCCTCTCATTCAGGAAGACCCAGTTAGATCCCCGGCTCCGGCTATCCTGACTTCAGTTTCCCGAAATCACTACGGGCAGTTGCTGGGATTGTTCGTTAAAACAGTCCCTGGCCGACTCCTCCCTCCCCCACCAGAGGACCATTACCAATGCTTTATGCTGTCCGAGGGCACGTAAAAAGATTAAAATAAAATTATTGAAGAAAAATATATTTGGCCGTTATTGAATCATTACCAGCAGTGAAGTAATCAATATTTGTTCACGACAAAATTTCTCTAGGAAGCTTATTACGAATTCATAACATTCTTTATTTTTTTTAAATATAGAGTTAAATTTGAAGCTAGAGAAGAAATCAGCAGTATACAGTCGCGTACGAACGAACTAAAATCATAATGGCAGAATAAAGCATTTTGTTCTGTCGCAAGGAAGGTAGTGTTTTTTTTTGCCTTACTGTGTTTCCGTTCATTATCCTCATGGTGTCTGTATCTGCTATTTCGTCTACAGCCAGATTTGTTGTCGTTCGTTTTGTTTTGTATGTTTGTTGTTGTAATTAATTTTCGTCTGTTTCGTTCTTACTGACGGAATTCATTTTGTGGAATTATCTGAGTTATGTATTTATTTATTCCTTGGTTTGTTTTTTTGGTACTTGGGTGCTCGTTTGTGTTATTTTCTTGTGAAACACAAAATTCCTTATGGAATTGTATGTTTACCTATGTTGGCCAGTTTCAGACAGTCCTTTTGTTTGTTCACTTGTCTGTTTGTGTGTATTCTCTGGTTTTCTGTGACACCTCTATTGCTGCAATGGCGTATATCCAAAATACTCCTCTAGTTTGTAAAATAAAACAACCTTTATATATACTTAGAGGGGTTTACTTTTTATGTTATTTATAATTTAGCAAGAAGATGTACACGTTTATACGATTGTATTTTCGTACGTCTATGAAAACTTAAGGCTCTTTTTTTTCTATGAACGAACGGATTGACTTATTTGTGATATCACAATTAACGTCTTGAACTAATAACAGACGCGATAAGTTTTTAATACATTTCTAGACCCTAAATTAGGTGCATTAGAGAGAAGTGGATTTTATATGTTTAGGTAACTTACTTGAAATTCACACCAATGGGCTAGTGTGCCAGATACGCTAGTACATTGTTAAAGCTAAGCTTAGAGAGGTTCTACAACGTTCCGAGGCACATAAACAGTCTCCAAGACTTGATTTGTTCATGTCGAGCAATACCCCAATGTCGAAGTTCATGTATACCTTACGTACGTTTGTAGAGCTTTGTTAGATTTGTTTTTTTTTACGGTGTTGCTGTTATGTTCGTTTTTCGTTTCGATTAACTGACAAACTGTGCATCGCACACATTTAAAAAATTTTCGTCACAGTAATGTAGAACTTAGGCTTGAGAAATTTGAGTTTCCTTATTGTATCATTAGTTAGTTCAATCAGGAAACAAAAGAAAAAGTAAATAGGAAAACGCAAACTATGGATTTTTTTTCCTGGCTATACCCGACGCTCTAAACATTTAGTAAATATGGCTTAACGTTAAATGTAACTAATGTAAATTCGAACGGTATAATTCGTTAATTTTCCACGGTTGTCAGTCAAAATACTCTTCATTGATTAGCTAAATTTCTGGTTAACTTACTGTATCCATCCGCAGAATGTATGTTAGGCTTAGTGATAAGAAAAAAATATTCTGGTAGTGCTGCAGTGTTAAAACAGGAAATAATGAATTTCTTTCGAACACCGAAGCACCTACCGATGCCTTTTTTTCGTGTTTTTGGCGGTGGTTCTAAAAACGCAGTACAAAACGCATGTAACCGACATTAATAAATTAACCACCTTTACAAGTTCAGAAATTCAACCATGAACGTATTTTACTCCTTTAATCATAACCCCATGTAGTGTACACTCTAACAAACAAGTATTGCTCTCGCATAGAATATTCAGCGAAGCAACTCGCTGAAGCATTAACATTTTCTAGTAAATAATTTTTCATATGTTAAGCGCGCTGGTACCTTACAGCCCTAGCGGAAAAAATAATAGCGATTTACTAGTTTAACTATATTCTATGGTGCTCAATATCTTTCGAACCTACATTTATACAATATAAGACATTTATATAGGATATTTAGTTTGTTTCTTCAAAACTCTGAAAGCTGCGATCAAATAAGTATTTTCATTCTCAAAATTAGCTCGAAAAAACACAATGTAAATTTTCCTCTTACACTTTAATTCGTATAGCGATATTCTTTTCATCTCAGTACGAAAATCGTTACTGTTCGGAATTATCATTTAAAATGACTTCGACCCGTCGAATTATATTTAACATGTAAATATCTATCCTTGCTCGTGCCTGGGTTCAAAGGACGCAAATTTAAAATTTCACTGTAGCTTAAGTAAAGCTAATTATTTAACTTGCTAGTCAGGAAAATAAAATGAGTTCTCGTAGTTAACGTCTTAAGACTGAATTAAAAAGTATCTTAATTTTGCATCGCTTGTTAAGTGATTATATTGCTAACCAGGCGTAAATAATTTTGGTGGAATAGACATTAGTTTTAAAATACGTTCTGCATTCTGTGACATGCTATTTCTTGTCGCGGAAAACAAAATAGTTTTCATAGAGCCATGATGAAGTTAAATTGCTAATCCGTCTCGGAAATTTAGTATAATGCCTTCTGCTTCCTCTTTGTAACGGTTAACGGGGATCTGTTTTGAAGCAGAAACATAATACATTCCTATATGCCAACATGTGCGTACGTTACTGTTGACTTTGATGTTGAACGTGATGTCATCGAACCAGTCAGATATTTGTACAGTGTTAATTGAGCCTTTTTTAATAGTCATATTCAAAGTGAATGTCAGGAGTATGATTTAAAGGACACTTTGAATTTACACTAGTTTAGTCGACGCTGTTACTAATTGTTTTGCGACGATAATTGTTATACTTAAACGAAGAACTGATGTTACAAATTTGTTTTTGTTAGTTCTATTTCAAGACCAACAATTAATTGTACGCGGTTTAGATTAATCAGTTAACCATTTAGTTAATTACACTTTTAAAAATATTTTTAAAGTACTAGCCAACACGGGTGAAAACTATGGTAAAAAAACTGCCAAAGAAATGTTGTAGATCTTGCCGTGGTTTGGACTAAAGGATGAATGACCTCTAAAACAGTATGAAGAGTGAAGGATGGCATTAATGGCGGCAATGCACGCTGTTTATTCGTACATTTTACCTGTGCGAACTAAGGACCGAGCTGTGTTGGTAAGCTGGAGTATGCGACTGTCACGACACGGTCGGCAAGAGAGCGAATCTGCGTCCGGATGGAGAATGATCGCCCTGCTCTTCCCACCTGTGATGGAGCGCTGGAAATGGAAGGCAGTTTTCGCCGCGTGGGAGGTATTAACGCAGGGGGAGGTCTAGGTCCTCGGAGCAGCCAATAGGAAGTTGCCTCTCTACTGCTCGTCCCTCTCTACCCCGTACCGTCACCGGACTGCGTGGAGCTCGCCGAAAATAACTCTTTAAAGTTGAGCGCTTCACTTAGTAGTCTGCAGTAGCTAGTTTGCTCTGATCTTACTGCGGAGTTCAATCATCCGACAATCACACAGTAGCCAACCAATGTAACTGGTGCTTCCAGTGATGATAGGTACTTCCAGTGGCGGTAATGCAAATAAGCTTACAAAATACTGCCGTCACCATGATTACGAGATTATGACGCTTACAGATGAATGAAGATGTAGCGTGTCCGATTTGCTCGAGGCTGTAAAGCGTATTACCATAATATTTATCTATGGAGAGAAAGTACTATTCTAGTTTTAGATTATGACTTCTTGGAACTCTGGTGTACATAAAAATACCAACCAGATTAGTAAAACAAAAGCGTTTGTCGCACTTTGAGTTATTAGATTTATTCATAGGCCGTACGTAACGTTACAAGGTAAACGCTTCAAGTATCATTTTATAACATTAACTATCAGTAAAATCTTGTAATGTTGCAGGACTTTATTCGGAGATAATCTACGCAAACCACAAAACGGGATTCTTAAGAAATAATTTTTACCAAAATTTTGATCGAATTTGCATCGGGACAGTAATTACGGGCAAGGAACGTCTGTACAGTTTATTACAGCGCAAGTCTTAACGCTGATGAAATGAGTCTCTAAGATGCTCAAAAATTTGCCAAAAAGGTTTTTGTGATATCTTACACCCCCGTTATTATATATGTATTATTTTCCAATAATTTAAAAGGTTGTTTTCGTGATCGGTGTCCGTTTACGTACCACACCTTAAGACGTTATTAATCAAGGGACTGACTAAAAAATGCACGAGAAGATCAATACATCCCCCTGCATAAAAGTTACCAAATTTTCCTCCTGATTGCACTTTACTCGTAATAATTGAAAAAGTGGTAAAATACAACTCAAAGATAAAATAATGTTAAAGCTATTTGCAAAACATATAAGTATAGTTAGGGCTAGGAATATTTCGCGAGTTCGACGACCAACATGCTAGAATCCACTATCTCGTGCATACGGAAGCCTAAGCATGTGTCCATTACTAGAGGCAATGATTTTTGGTGAAAAGAATAACGCAACATTTAGTTTCAGTGCCTCACGTTCACATCTGCAGCTCTGGTACGTAGTTATTGACAGCGAGCATTCGTGTAGAGGCGTCACTCACTTGACTGTGCCAATGAGAATAACGTCACTGCGGCACCACACGTCTGCGATTTGCGGGTAGATCCTAAATAGGTTGAGAGTTAAAAACAACCAATCACTGCTCATGAAGCAGGTCTGCATATGTGTACGCGAGGCACTGAAACAAAGTGTTGCGCAGATTTCTTTTCACCAAAAATCATTGCCTCTGTTAATTACCTGCTACTCATTCAGATAGCAGACATCGAACGGGTATACGGGGCTTGAGTATGCATAGGACATTGTATTCTACCTTGCAGGTCATTGAACTCGAGAATTTTTCCTTGCCCTAACATATAGTACGTGGTTTATTTGTTTAACACAAATAGTCCATGAATTAGTTAAAACTGTTTAAAAAACACAAAAAACTGTTGAAAAGACTATTTGTTAAACATTTTATATTTTTTAAAAGAATAACTTTTTTTAACTCTGGATATCGCATTTTTGTTCCTCCTCACTCGCTGTTGTATACTGTAGAATAATTATGGTATTGTTCAGATGTACCTAAACAGTTCCTTACTCGTTTAATGCTGCATACATTTCAGCCAGCGGTCCGTCAGCCCTGTGCAACAGAGCGTGTCCCAATTGTCGTAGTGTTTGTTATTCCAAGTTCACAAACCACTAGTTACCAGATTTAGTCGTTCAACATGGAATATAAGTTGGCAACTCATTAAATAATTCAGATTAAAAATAACTCTTCTAATTTTTATAATGGAATGATATTTTAAAAAAAAAGTGCATGGATTTCGCGGAATCATTTCACGTAGAATAAATTCTGTACCCCGGAGACAAATCAAAATTTCGTGAATTCATTCTCACACGTAAGTACATTTCTGGAGTGTTTGCTTCTAGATCTAATGTCACTTATATTAAACACCCTCCGTGGAAAATTGTCTATCGGTAGGCTACAAACAATGGTTGAAAATAAAAACCGATTGGAGTGACACTAAGAATGGCCTAAATATGGCTGATAAATAGACAGCCAATGATTAAAAACCTGAGAGTGGAGTATATAACAGTAACCTTCTCTGCATGTCATTCAGCTAAATAAAATTATATTTTTCCTCGCTCACAGCGAATTCCCACACGTCTGCTCACTCGTTGCCGCTGAAACAAAGCCTCTCTGCCTCGCGCCGTTCGCTGTACATGTCTTTACAATTCTTGTCTACATCTTATACTCTCTCTGTAATAGATGTGGTACATTGTAAACAAATATTGCGTATTGTATGTGCAAGTATTTAAAGCGTAGCCTAGATTTAATATAATTGCTCAAGAAATATACGACTTTCTCTCTCATATAATTACTTCCAGACTGTTCTGCTCTATACTACGCCTGCTATCTTAAACTTGCCGTTCGCGAGTAGAACATTTAATAAGTGTATTCTCCGAATGCTAGAAAAAATTACAATGCATATGTGATGCTTTAAAAACTCCCTTAAAACGTATTTAAAGCGATAACAAAATGTGAATATATTTTAAGCGAATACTTCTGAGACAGCTGGAGCAAATTATGAAAACTAATTTTCACATCTTCATTTAAGCTATTTCACGAAATTATTTTCACCGGAGAACACAGTAAACTAGAAGGCATAAACAAATTTAAATATGCAAATACGAATTAAATATAAGATCAACTAAATTATAATCATGATTACGTTACATTAATCTGGTAACCCTTGCTGAAAGCATGCCTCATGATTAGAGGCATTGAAGATTGGCGGGAGAAGTTCACTATTTGCTAGACCTCAGAATGCTGTGCATAACACTAAAGGTTTTGTATCGATATTGACTATCGATTCATGCTCTGGATTTTCGTGAAGATTTCGCACCAACTTTTTCATTACCTTGCGGAAACATCTGTGGCTCTGTTTTGCGATCAGCGAGTGGACGTTATTTAACTGTCATCGTCTTGGAGTTCTACGTGTACATCACATACGGTCGTGTCGCAGTGGCCTCGACATGATTGTCACAGTCAAATGTGTGACGCCTGTACAGAAGACTCCGCTACCAATAACCATAAAGCATAACTGCATATGTGCACATGAGGCATTAGATCAAGTCGGTGCAAAAGTACTGAAAGAAAGCTTATTGGTCACCACAAAATGTTTTGTCATTATGAAATTTACCAAATTTGTTTAAAACTTTGCTGCAACCAATAACGTTTTGTAGTGACTAAAAACAAAATTCTGTGACTACCAAAAACCTTTTGGTGAAGTTCACATTTAAAAAAATCATTTTGTGACTACAAAATTCGTTGTTTTTTTTTTTCTGTGAAACTTTTCGATACATTTCAGTGTTCCTAGCAGTCGTTTATTCCAAGCATTGTTTCTTTATTTAAGAGGTTCAGTTAGAATTGTGCTTTAGTTGCCACAACGGAACTTTGTTCAAATATGATCCACTACAAATGTATTTTGCCATAAATGTATTTGACTTGCGGTAAAGAAATATTGCCTTACAGTAAAGCAAATGTGGTAAACGTAAGCTTTATGTCACATTTTGCCTTTAAAATATTTTTCTTTGTAAAAATTATGTTCTTTGTAACAAATACATATATTTTTTTAAATCTACAGCGTGTGTTAAAAATACCACAGTCATCTTCACCACAATGGTTTCGAATAAGTTATCTTAACAATAATGTAAATTTTGGTAATTATCGCAGTAACCTTTCAACGAAAGTTTCTTTGCGGCAAAGTCACTTTGCGGTGGCTTACATTTAAACAAGCATTTTACTGTGGCAACGAAAGTGTTTTTACTCAGCAGCTTGAACACAGGACATGTGTAAATTGTCACGAAATTGTTCGCGCGTGTCACGATTATTATACTTCAGTTTATTTCAGACTATGATAATATTTCCTAGTGTGTCTGCTCATGAGATGAGAGGGACAGGGAGTGGAGAGTTGTAAATCGATGCGATGAAGGGGAGAGGAGCGTGAAGGTCTTTAGCCTCGGCAGTAGAGGCACACTGCAGAGAACAAGCTGACCTCCTCGCTAGCCTCTACTATTATAGAGGCAGTTGCCCGCTCCGCGTAGTACCGTGCCAAAACTGCCTCGGAGGCGATCCAAAAACAAATCCGCAGGGGTCGGCAAACCTGGCCACCATCGCACGACCGCATCCACGCTCTCTGCGCGCTCATAGACAACTATAGCTCGTTCAGGATAACATGAGCCATTTCGAAACCCTACTTGCTTTCTTCCTTCCAGCTAATGTATGGTTTCCTGTCCCCTTTTAATAATAACAAATACACTCGTGTAAAATTCAAAGTATGTTCGTTGTACTGTACTGAAAACTTAGTCTGAAGTGAGATTAAATAATAATATCTAAGCACAGTTTTTCAAAAGTGTTTACTTTATCGCGAACTACCTATAGCTATTGAACGAGACTACGTTGAATTCAATCATAGTACTCGACATGCTTTGCAGTAATTCTCAAGCAAAGAAAGTGTTGGTGTTTTAAATATACGAACAAATCGGAAGTTAAGTAAGAATGTATTTCTATCGTCAGTATCTTTTCAAACTAATAGATTTTAAAAATTAGATGAAGCTAATGCAAATTTTTAGTTTTCTTAGAAATTCTGAACTGTGGAAAATAATATTAAGTTAGAGTTACTAATAAGAGTTTTAGAAATATTGAGGAAAACGGAATTTTTCACAATTTTCTTTTTTTCCATTCTTACCCTTTTGCCTAGTTTTGCACCCCTTCCCCCGCCATGTGTAAATATTTTTGTCAGAAATCTCCGAACGCACGCACAATTCGTTAAAGTTAATTTTTCTACTAAATGAATGGTACCTGGGATTGCTAAGTAACATTGTCAGTAAAGTTTTTTAATATTAATATGAAGTCGTGGAAAAGTAGCAGTGGTTGATACTTGTTGAGACGTAACCTAGTAGTCTTAATCTGCTCAGAAATTTGATATACAGGCGGTTCCTGAAGCACGTGTACTAATTGTGAGCTTGTAATTACTTATAAATGAGGTATAGTTACATAAAGCAATTTTCGCCTAACACAATTAAGGAAAATGTTAACCATTGAAAATCGATTTTAAAATTGTTTTATCGCAAAATATTGGAAACCACGTGGAGATATATTACATTTCTGCGCACAACGATTAGTGTTATAGAGATCTTTACTCCGTGAAGAAACTACGCGTTTAAACTTTCCCCTTCCTGAAAATAACAGGGGTTGCCACCCCATTACTGACCACAGCTTTAGTGCCCTTGGGTTTTGTGAACATTTTATGTTGTTTTTCTGGCACTAAATCCTAAGTAACAAAAAAGGTCCTCTTGTTGCAAGTCGCTAGAACGCACCGTTTACGAGAGAAAAAAAATCATACATATAGTCAGTGGCTGCAATACACAGCATGTGAGGTGAGGACTACAACCTGTACCAATAGATTATGTAAGCTTGTTACGTAAATTCACACCTGAAATGCGCCAGAGATGAATGTATGAGCTGGGCATAGGTGTGTATGGAGCTCTAGTATTGGAGTTTTAAATTTTGATGTTTTCTTAACTATAATTTGAGACACGCTTTAAAAAAACTGCAGCACAAGATAAATTTTTATGATTACATAATGCATGTACAAGCATTCTGTGTGTAACCTATTGCGAGTGTAGCATTTGTTATCTACATGTCAGGTATTGTATTATTGTTTTGCCACAGTGCATTTTATTGTAAATGGTGATTATTTGTAGTGGAGCTGAACGTTTCGTTGATAACAAAGTTCGTTAGAAAGACTTGAAACTGGGAAGAAATCGGCCATGGTAATTGTTAAGGATCCATTCCAGCATTCGCTTGGGTATTTTTGTTGTTTTCAAATAAGTAATTACACAAACACAAAACAATACACGTAATCTTCATAGAACACTTTATAATGATAAGCTGTTTTTGAGAACATAAAAATATTTTTGAGGGTCTCTTGGTTGTCTGCCGTGTAAGCAACCCGCGTTCCAAAGGATTAGTTGTGTGTGAATTCAAGTCTGCCGATAGGACAGTAGTATGTTCAAAACAGCTCTCCGGCTACTTGTAATCCAAAAGGGAAAACCATAGATGGTAACTGCACGAGAACAGGCATTGAAAATAATCCATGTGTGTAGTATTTTATAGTAACTGTTCAAAGTGACGATCACCTACTTCGATACACAACTGACAGCGTCGCACAATCGAATGCCTAATGCGATCAAACATGTGTTTGATGTTGCGAATGGTAGTACAATATTCAGTAATGCGGGCGCGAAGTTCATCTACCGGGTTGATGAGGACCTTGTATACCAATGTCTTGAGATGACCCCACAGAAGGAAATCACGTGATGTCAGGTCTGGGGAGCGTTGTGGCCACCTCACTGGTCCACCTCTGCCTATCCATCGCTCACCAAAACTGGCGGTAAGATGGTCGCGAGCTTCCAAACTAAAGTATGCAGGGGCTCCGTCGTGCTGGTATCACACAAGCAAGAGTGATTGACAATCCACATGCTGCAACAGAAATGGCAATATGTCCTCTAAAAACTGTTGATAAAGGCGGCCGGTCAAGCGCGCCGGCAACAAGTATGGTCCAATGAGGTTGTCGCAGACATTGCCGGCCCAAACGTTTACAGCAAATGTCACTTGATGGTGGTGTTCAACCATTGCATGTGGGTTGACATAGCTCCATATAAGACTGTTTTTACTTTTGAGAATGCCATCACGCGTAAAAGAAGCCTCGTCGATCCACAGAATGTAGCGAGGAAAGGCCGGTTCGTCTGTGCATTGATGCAGAAACCAGCGTCCGAAATCGACTCGTGGCTGAAATTCAGCTGGTTGTAATGCTTGCACCTTATTGCGATGAAACGGGCGTAGCTGTTGTTAATGCACAACCCTGTACATACTTTGGTGGCTCGAATGCATTGTTCAAGCGATTCCACGTGTGCTACATGACGGCGAGTCGGCATCGCGTTCCATCACTTCATCCTCAAATCTGGCTGTTCTCATGTTACGTCTCACGCCGATGGTCATACCTGTTGGCTGTAAATGTTCCGGTATCGCGTAGCCATCTGTCTACAGACGAGAACATGCGATGCCCTGGGCAGCGTCTGTTTGGAAATGTCTATGTATACAGACGCTGTGCCCCTCTTGCGTTACCTTCAACAGCACCATACATGAGAGGCATACCTGCAATTTCTGCGTACGTGCAATCTTTATCTCCATGTTGCGCACCAGCAGTGCAATGCCACCCTGACACACATGCTAGCGGTGCTTCGTGAACGATGTGCGCACAACTGTCTCGTACGACCAGCCTTGCAACGCGGGTTGCTTACCTGGCAGTCAACCAAGTGCACCCTAATAAATCTTTTTGCGTTATTAAAAACAGTTTATCATTAAAGACTTCCATGAAGGTTATGTGTTTTGTGTGTGTATTACGTCTTTTAAAACCATAAAAATACCCAAGCGAATGCCGGAATGGATACTTGACAATGACCATGGACGATTCCGTTTCAATGTCGTTATATCTCAAATGAACTTGGTTGTCAACGAAACGTTCGGCTTCACTACAAAAAAAATTTCACACTTTTCAATAAAATGCACTGTGGCAATAATACAATACCTGGTATGTAGGCAGCATATGCTACACTCGTAATGGAGTACACACAGAATGCTTGTAAATATATTTTGTAATCAGAAAAATGGACCTCGTGCTGCAGTTCTTTAAAAGCGTGTTTCATATTTAAGTCGAGGAAACCTCAACAAATTAAACTTAAATACTAGCGCTCCATACACACCTATGCCTAGATCATACCTTCATCTCTAACGCATTTCAGGTGTGAATTTATGTAACAAGCAACCAAAGTTAGGGTGCCTACTATGATATAATCGCTTGGTACAGGTTGTAATGCTAGCCACTAACTATTTGTATGATTTTTTTCTCTTGTAAACGGTGCGTTCCAGTGACTTGCAACAAAAGGACCTGTTTTTACTTAGGATGTAGTGTCCAGAAAAGCAACATAAAATGTTCACAAACTCAAGGGCCTTAAAGCTCTGGTCAGTGAGAGGGTGGCCACCCCTGTTATTTTCATGAAAGGGAGAGTTTTAAAGCGTTATTTCTTCACGGGTTAAAGATCTCGATAACACTAATCGTTGTTCGCAGAATTTGTAACATAACTCCTCGTGATTTCCAAGGGTTAATATCTGCCTTAAAAATGGCGCTAGGCGAAAACTGCTTTATGGAACTATACCTCATTTTATAAGAAATCACATTCTCACCGTTTGTACCTGTAGTTCATGAACATCTTGTACAGTTTCTAAGTAAATGGGAAACGGCTAAAATAAATATTACTGCATTAACGGTTACTATAGAAAAAACTAGACCTTTTTACTTTTAAATATTAGATGATTGTTATTGGCACTAACAGCAAACGTTTATCGGTTTGTTTATCGGTTTATTTCCATGAAATAACTGTTGGATTTTGCAAATGTCAGTAAGCATATGAATCGACGTAAATTGAGTTTTTCGTTCTCTTAAAAAATGTCAATTCTTATTAAGTGCTCTTCTCTGCAACTATATGTACAGTCATTGTTACAAAGTGCTTCTATTAAGATAATTGCATCGATGTAGTTTGGCGTAAACGTTTTCTATCAATATTTTTCTTGCACACAATTTAAACAGTGTACGTAGTTATCACAGTTGATACCACTATTTTGATTGATGTGAAAATTACTCACGTATATTGGAAGTAGTTAAGTTAAATTTTTGACAGATTGGTTTCAGAGATTTTTTTTATATTCCAAAGTAATAACTAAAACGCGATTGGGGTTAATGTCGTAGCGGTGAAGGGAAACATTCATCCTGCCACTGTCAACAATTCGATACTACCCGCGCACCTCTGTTCATTCTGCACGTCAGTATCAAGCGCTCGTTGTACAGCGGGCGGTGACGGCCAGTTGGTGGCAGTGTTCCAGTGGTCGACATGTCTGATTGACGTTCATGGACTTTTAATCAATTTGTTGATTGGATTCCGGGAGAATTTCTACTACTGTTTTATATTTACTGTTTTTGTTCTACACGTGCATGTTCTTTTTTCACGTTTCTAGAAATACGAGTTCACAGCAGACATGGTATCAGGTTCTGTTACAAATTGAGAGACAAAAATGATACATTATTTTATCGTGAACGATACCACATTAATTTCGCTCGGAAATCAGCTTAACAATGGAATTTCAATTTACTTCCTTGAAATGCAGTCCCCGTAAGTGTTGACATCGTGCAGTTTCGTATGTAAGCCATAAAACATAGCTAGAATTTAAAAAAAAATTGCTGAAATACTGTTCGTGTATCTCTTTTAGAAAGACTTCAGTTAAGAGCACGAGTGAATACAGCTTTCCTGTCGCTTTGGGTAAAAGTTTGGGAATAGTTTTTAAGTGCTTACGTTGCCTATGGAAACACATGTGGTGTACGCTTTCGTACAAGTTAAGTTCTGTAATTTATGCAAGAGTATTAATTTATCTATTTACCCAGAGTGAAAAGGATTTAAGAAATTATGATACGCACTTAACATCTAGGTATTAAGCGCTGGTGAGCGGTGACACGTGAATATGAATCAGTGCCGGAACGAGGAGACGGAGGAAACGGGAGATCTCCGAGAAGATCCACTGACCTGAGGCCACAATGAATTAAGCAAAGTATTCTCGAACGTTAGGTGGAGGTAATTTGATGCATTTCTGCACGTAGTAGCATAGATGGTTCGGGATAGAGTGAGAAATTTAGAAGCCCTTGTTACGTTTCTTGTCAGATTATTTGTTACCTGCTTCCTATTAGTAAAAAAATAAAGCTTCTAATTAACAAACAGTGTATAGATTGTGCCTGTCCAAAAGATAACACCTGAGGGTGCAATAAATAATTTGTATTTAATTATTACTCAAGGTAATATGCATTTAAAACTGCAAAATTTATCGTAAACAACACAGACGACTGTGACATAAAATAAGAACCCCAATATAGTCTACTTGCTACCTGTTAATATATTCACAAATATTTGTCTTATTTTGAGACTTGGAGATTGGGCATCACTATATTTACCGCGATTTTTGCATTAACTATTTTAGTATCCACCGTCTTCGAAGCATAGAAAAATTTGCATTTTTGGCTGCCATTTTACAAGATGGCAACTGTATCATAACGATCTAGATTTTTCTGTGTGTTATTTAGTTTTTTGTCCATGCCAGTTACCCGCTTTATTGCAGTTTAAGAAAACTATTGGTGTAATAAAATTTTATTAAATTGAAATGAGATAAACCTAGGTTTTGATTTTTAATTTGATGGTGTTGTACATTATTACACTGTGTCAACTGTGCAGTATGTAGGCCTATATAATATGCCCCAGCTTTGAATCAGTTACAACAACAAATATTTTGTCCTAAATCCTGCTTTTATAAACGCTGTCTATATAGGACTAAAATTTTTATGGGACAGTTTCGAATCTGGAAGGGTTTTAGCAAGTATAACTGATACTTTGCAATTGACGCGTGTTCTACGCAGAACACCGTCCAATTGTAGTGATTTCCCTGGCGACGTGTGCAGGTCTATCGGGTGTATTGCTTGCAAAATAACAAAACTCATGTGTGACCTCTCACACTATTGTAGCAATTATCTAAATGAAAACTTCAGTTGAAGTAGGTGCACCTTTGTGTTTGACGAGATTTTCAGTAGCTCTACTCAGAGTGATGACAGTCCCTCTCAGGTCACAGAGAAGTACAGGGAGCCTCTCCATATAGGCCCAATGCGAAGATAAATACAATTCGTCCGCCATTACATCACACGCACTTCGCAGGGGAGCATTGCCCGTCCATGTGTTTGAAGAGCTTCAGGGTTCGGAGGAAGGACTCGATGTTTGGCTCTTAATTAAATGGCACTTGATTTATTCAGACATCAATGGCTGATCCATTTCCGACCGCGTCGTCGCGCAGTCGTGTTTGTCATGTCGGACGGACAGCACTCGCAATACCCAGCTCTCTCCCTCGCGCTCCAACCCTGTCGGTTGTCCCCTAACACTTCCATCCCAACCCCCAAACTCTCATCTCCACCTACATCCCATCCCACCCATGAGGCTTCTGGAAACAGCCTCCCTCCTCTCGGCCCACCAATCCCCACCCCCATTTTCGAGTGTATCCGCCACCGTCCAAATAAATGGCATCGTTATCGCACGGCACGATTCCCCCTGTTTCTCATTCAAACATTATTATAATGAGGTGAAAAACGAGTTCCGAAGTCTTCTCCGACGAAAACGGTATTGGTATTTTCCTTGCATAATAAACACGTCGCGCATTTCTCAATTGCGAACATAATTAACGCGTAGCAATATTTCTTATAGACGCACGTGCACTTCCGTGGAGTTAGAAATTTGTAGCAGATATTCCAGATATTAATCTTAATCTCGAAGTTACGAGTAGGATGAAAATTTTATGGTGTTACTTTGGGAACAATTTAGTTTTTAAATTTCGTCGTTACTGTTTCAAATTTGGTAAAAAATATTAATGTTATGCTTCTTAAAATTGCATTGGCCTACTTAAACAGATATGGTACGTCATAACACGTAACTTTTAGAAAGTTATGTTAAGACTTACGTAGAGTATACTGTAACTGAAAAAAGCACTGCCGACCTAATCTGTACACAGGATTTCAAATTGTCATAATGAAAATTGTGAAATTATCAGACTATGTTTTCCGTCAATCAGTAAGCTACATAGTGAAACCAATTTTTTTAAAGAAAATAAAGTTTTACTAACAATAATGTTTTTGTTGTAATTACGTTCTACTTCATGTTCAAAATCTCTGTTTGGCGGTTTATTAACATGCATTTCGAAATTACTTCAGTTTTACCGCAGTTCAACATTCAGTCTGTCCCTAGTAACGCATTTCTGCTATCCTACACTTAAAGACCGAAAGAAGAAAATATGCTACATATCTAATACAGTCACCTAATTTGGTAGAATTTATTAATATTTGCCCATAATTCTGTATAGATTGGCATATAATTTTTGGCAGGATTTACATAAGAATGTTTTGTTTAATTTATTCTGCAAGGGATTTTAGTTTGCCATGATCTTTCATTTATTTCAAACAATTGCCAATAACGCGAATATTTTTTAACCAAATGCTTTAAAAAAAATTTGAAACTGTACAGACATACGATACACAATTTTGCCAGAGCGTCATTTACAATAATGTACCCGTTTGCTAGCAAAAAATTTTTTTTGCTTCATTTTGCTTATTTTGACAACAAAATATGTGATGTTTCAGGGGAAAAAAGATCTTATAATCCGTTGGGTGAATTCCAACAGAAAAATTCAGATACAAACGGTGATATATAACTGTTAAAACTGTAATAATAAAAATTTAATATATGTATTATTTGCGTTAAAAAATGTTTCCTAAACCACTACTAAACTAAAGACCGATGCATTAAGTTTATTCAGTTTATAAATGTCTTTTATGTATCGTGAAAAATTAATACTAAATAGTTTAGAATTTTTATTCATAATTTTGTGGTGACGGTATCCTTTAGTTGGACAGTTATAAATGCAACCATTTCTTGACTTACATTTTTTAAAATCAATACATTTTTTATAAATAAAAAATTTAATGTGCATATTTTAATGTCTTAAAAGCACAAATAATTTGAAGTCAAAATTATGTACTGGCAGTTAATATTCTATGTAAAATGCAGCCTTTACATGCTAAGATAAGGATGTGATGTAGTAAATAAGATTTTATCCCGTTAATAACTGTCCTACATAATAAGGATATTATAAAGTTTGTTTACTCATGTTACTTCCTAACCTCACCTTAAGGTGGCCGTCTGGGTGACCGTATTTTGCGCGTTCGAGGCCTAGAAGTGTGGAAGCGGAAAGGGCGATGCAGCACACGCATTGAGTCTCTCTCTAGCCTCTAGGCGCCAGGTAAAGAACTGGCGTGCAATCTTCTCGCCGACACCGCGTCTTTGAGATTCAGTGATGACCCTGCCATTTTATGAAGCATTATTAAAGATTTTAAGGTGTATTGTACGCGCCCATACCTATTAAAACATTCTACGCCGAGATTCGTAATTCGTAATTTTCGTCTGCTAGAAAATATACTTGAATGGCTATAGGTGAACTTGATATGGGTATACGCACGTGTAACGTTCTTTAATAGCTATTCCTAAGCAGACATAACACATGTGCGATAAGCAGCTTTCGAATAGTCTGGTAGCGGCCGAATCTCTGCGCACCGCTCGGCTGCCTGGGTAGGCGGCCACCTTAATATTATGCGTGATGTTTAGACGTTACAGCCTTGTAAGTAAACACATTTTATGTCACTGTAGGTAAATAGCATCAGCGAACCAGCCTCAGAGAATGAGAGGTGCGAAAACTATGTGGGTGAAACATCCCGTATTAAACTTAAAGATATTAAAATAAAATCGTATTGTGTTAAGACTGCTCTGCACCGAAAAATTCGTAATTTTATAATCGTACCAAACACTTTTCAAATCTTACACATTACGTTAATGATGATATTCCGCGAATAAAATATTTTTCGGTTCAATGCTTTTCAAAGTAGTAATACGTAAATAATTATTCCGGGAACGTAGTTTCCATAAAAAATAAGTAAAAATATCTGTATACCTACTTCTTACATCAGTCCTATAGTGTATCTTTAAGCTAACAAAACAGTTAAAATGGCTAAAATGGTTCTTATAGGGAACTGACGCCCAGTCTCCTGACAGCAAAAGAGAATAATACATCCTGGAATCTGTAGTTCATAGTTTAATATACCGACCGTTTCGTATTCATTCAGTTCCTCCCGATAGACCTTTAAAGTAAATATTTCAGTCAGAATTCGACGCTCAAATTCAGCTTGGCGACTTGACAGAATTCTCGCTCCGCTTTTAATTCATTCATGTATGAGTGTGTTCATAGTAACGTTTAATTGAGGATTTTGCGAGTCCAATGGGCGCGTCTAGTCGGGAATAAAATTACTTGTTAGTGACTGGAGGTTGTCCCCCCCCCCCCCAAAAAAATCTAATATAAGTATTAATACTTGCACCAACAGTACATTTAAAGTTTATACGTGAATACTGATAAAGGGAGTTCAAGTGGGGAAACATAATAATTTTATATTTGCATGAAATAGTATTAGTTTTTAGACGTTACTTGGGAGTCGTATTCATCTTAAGAAAAATAAATTTCAGCAATGTTTTTTTCATAATGGTAGCCTACTTTAAAGTCCTTAATATGTTCTTATTTCATTCCTCTCCCGAAAACATACGAACATAACGAAACAAAATAATTTACAGCAAAAACACAGGTTACTGGCTACATCTTTAATAAAACCCACCACAATAAATATTTGTATTTTAAAGAATGTATGAAGTTTACATCTTATCTAGTTTTAACATTTTTTAAATTAGGAAGAAGTATTTTGTAGTGGATTTTGTATGCGTCAAAATGTAGCCCGTGATTTGTAGCATCAATGTGAATGATTTACTTTCATTATGTTTCTCGCTTAGCGGGTTGTGTGTGAAGTAAAAACATGCAAATTTTTATTTTGAAATGCTATTGTGGGAAATGCTGAGCAAGTAATTTTTTTTGTCGTAAAATTGAATGTTCTCGCAAGTAACGTCTATAAAACTGACACTGTTTCATACATATAACATTATATTTGTCCACTTGAACGTCATTTAATAGGCCACATTACACGTTGAAATATAAGTATTCTTAGGGCAGGAACTGTCTGATCCCCCATCCCGACCAACTCAATTTTCCAATTCTGCCACTCAACCAATTTGAAATGTTTAAACAAACGCACTAAACTATAGAGAAGTGTGAACGGCCGTGCAAGTTGCCCCTTGCCAGACGCCACATGGACATTTTCCACATGGTTTAAGTGATGTATGGTTGGCTCGGTGATTGCAGAAACAGTCTGCTCCTCATGCCAGCATTCTCGCGACTCGCTAATGAGAGATTATCCGCGGGAGGAAGCTGCAATGAAACATCCTCGTTAACGGCTGAAGAGAACCTCCCTCCCCTCCCGATAACCCTCTCCTCCTTATTTCTTTGTCCGTGATGTCGCGCCGAAGAGATTCCCGCGTTTAATTAGGTCGATAGTGGCGACTGTGCCGAGGCAATTCCCCGGCCTGCATCGCCCTTTCTCACAAGTCGCTGCAATAAACACACAGCAGGTTAAGACGAAGAGACAGCCGGCATCTTGAATTTATATTTATTTATTTTTTAAATTCCCTTCTGGGAAAATGTTTGGGAATTTAACCTAGCTACCTACTAGAATATGTATTGACAGAATTTTAAATGTCATAAATATTTGTTTGCAGTTACTTTTTACACTGATCTAATTGCTTTTTACGAAGTAATAAGATGTTTCTAACGGCAAATAGTTCTGTAAATAACAGTAATGGCAAACAGGTAATTATGTAAAATTCTATCAATATGAACTCAATTCTGCTGTTATGTTCAAGTTCCTTAAAATTGCCCGAACTAAGTTACAACGCAAAACACAAAAATTTAAAGTGTGCCTTGCGCGTGGAAGGTGTTGTAGTGTAATTTTATTTACGCGAAATCGATTAACGTTTTTATTTTAGGTTTGTCTACGAAAAGAACACACACTTCGAACTATGTTGCTATAGTTTAAAAATTTGGCAGTGTAAAAGTAGGCCAAATTGTCTTATCTGCGCCAAATAAAGACGTATTATTATTATTATTATTATTATTATTATTATTATTATATAAACATTATTTTCAGGCTCCTTAAAATGGCCAGAAATGAGTTTTCCAGACTGCTGTATATGGAAAAATAACAACCTGATTCGCAAAACACAACTGTAGAAACGAGCGTTAGACTTTAACCTATGCTATCCACAAGTAAAGGATAATAGTAAAGCACTGCACGCCAGCTGAGTGGCTCGCACGGAGAGGCGATAGTACATTACTTACTCCTGTCAACGTCAACCTTACCGCTCCTGCCTCACTAAAACGCAGCCTATCTTGGGAGGGCCCTTAAAACTATACAAAGTAACATTTTACAGTCGCCACTTGACGTCCCATAGGATAAAGACTAGAAGGAAAACCTTGCACTCCAGTTTGTCGCCTCGAGTACAGAGGCGATATGCTTCTCGTCAAGCGTGGAACACTGGCTCTTATCGCTACGCTGTTCCCACGCGTCAGGGGTGCAAATTCGACACCAGCGAAGACTCCTCTTAACAATTACTTTCTAAAATTAATTTTCTACGCGGTCCTGCTTAGGCGAACTGGCAGGAGCTCCGCCCTTGCGGAAAAAACTGCCAATTGGGAAAAAAAAATTGCTCGTCGGTCGCGTGAGCGTGAAAACGAACGTATCTGACAGGGCGTAAAGGGCAGGGTGGTAGAAGGGTGGAGGGGGTTATGCCACGGCTTCTGGCGCGCGGCTTAGCGCATTCCACTCGACGCGGGCCAGAGTTAATACCGCTGCATCCGCGATATGACGCAAATCGAATTTTCGCGACATAAAAAATTCGCCCGAATGTGTGAAGCTATCACAGTTAGACAGCACCAAACGCATAACGAAAAGATGGAATATTTTTTTTCCCCGTAAAGGCGTCATCGAGTTTTCTGAAAGAACTCTCCGGCGTTTTTTATCGTCTGTTATTAATCTATAGGACATTAAATTCAATGGAAAATTTTCATGAATAGTAATACTCATATTGTCTTCGTATCCTTGCAAGATTAGAATGTTCTTGTCATTTGCTAGTTAGATCATTAGTCAATAACGGAAAACTAATATTTCAACCAAGGCAATACTCGCCTATTTCTACTGCTTTTTTTATATATATTTTTTAAACTAAACGAAAACAGATATCGCAAATCTGTTTAGCAGTTCTGCTGAAAATTATTTTTCTTTGCTGGTTATTTTTTTCAATACAAGAGATGTTACAGATTTCACAAAATGTCAAATGACAAATATTTCAGTAGTTACTTAATTACCTGAAGCCATGATATTTACTGCCTTCGAAAGAATCAGTCAACACAGTGAAAATCTACTTTAAACCAGACACACACTAATTTATGCTTCGGAAATTATTATCGCGAAAATAATATGAACACTGTGTCTTAGCCTTAATCTGCATTATTTACAACTTTAGAAAAAAATTTACACTTCTTAAGGTACATAATGTTAACTTAAGAAATGTCAGTCAAAAGAAAAGTATACTATTTTATGCCCATACTGTGAATGTTGAATAGGCAACTGTAAAGATTTTCAAACTAAAATCAGCTATTTATACGGAATCAATTGTGATCAATACATGAAAGTAGTTGATTTAAAAATTGTAAACATTTACTGAAATTGTGAGACAAAGTGTATGTGCACTTGAATGAAATACGTGGTATGTTTTTCAATTTCTAATTTCGAAAATATCACACGTAGTTACATGAAAGTCATAACATTTGCTACTGCACTACCTTGTTCTGCTGAACGGTTATTTTAAACCACGCAAACTGATACAACATTAAGGCGACCGCCTGCCCAGTTCACCGAAATGTGTGCAGAGTTTCGGCCGTTACCAGAATAGTAGGAAACTGTTTATCGTACGTCAGCGATATCTGCTTAGGAATAACATTTAAGACGGCCACCTGGCTGGCGCTCTAACTGCGTGCAGAATGCTCGGAGTTACGTGTTTTTTTTTCTAAGAGACGTGCGTTCACAATACTTACCTACGAAAAGAAAACAAACTTCACACTACTTGTGAATGTGACTTTCGAGACACTATGTGCATGGTAAATATTATTTAAAACCCTCAAACTTGGCGAAATAGGCTTTTTCACGCGGGTGTTTCTCTAGATATACGTAACGGATTTATTCGAAATTGAGGTCTACAAGTACACTGGACTTTGTTACAGTGAGGCGTGTAATAAAATGACAGGGTCACCGCTGAAAGTACCAAAGTAAAAATCGTTACATCGGGAACACTGCGCGCGCGTTTGCGTCTATGGCCGTAGAGGCGATATCACAATACATATGCTGGCCCGCGTCGCTCGTAACGCCTCATCGATGTTTGTCTCGCTCACACAAACATACCCTCCACCAGGCGGTTGCTGTAAAGAACATTATTCCACTTCTGTATACCCAGTTTAAATTCACCACTATTCAATAAAGAATATTTTTCAGCAGCCGAAATAGGGAAAACTTACGTTTTTGCGGTTTGTTTTTAGGTACCGTAAACCGTACTTTGACATTGTGGGGTTACTTTGACAACTCAAAATTTTTGATTTTATGTCGTTTAGTGACGAAAGTTTCAAATATTAACTATAATTATAAAAGGCAGTTATTAAAATTATCTGCTGAGACTATCTATTTATTTACCAGAAAACCCATAAACTAATAATTTGAGTAGTCAAAGTAACCCCGGTTTACGTATGTAAATCTTTGCGCAAGATATTTTAAAAGGTTACAACGTTCTCTCCTTTTTATTTTGTAACTTGTTTACTTTCTGCGGATGTTTGGTCGACTATTGATTGATGGGTTAAAGTTCTGGGCACTATGGTACTGTAATGAGAAGTTTGCAAGCGACTGTACCCGGTGCGCCGTCTATCGCGGCTAGTCGGCGATTGCCTCTCCACTGTTACCGTGTCTCGCTTGGCTTCTCATTTGCGCCAAAACCCCTCGACACTTGGCCTGCAAGCTCCGGTTCAATTTGGGCCAGTCAGAAGCCAGCTTTAAACCGATGGCCCCGTCTCTCGAGGACAACAATTCCGGCCAGAACCGTATTTATTAAAATATTCCTTAATTTCTCTTTGTTATGTACATCAATTTACATAAAATGGTTCCTTTGATTGTTAAAATTTATGATTTCTTAAAAGACTAAATATCTACAATACAGTGACATCTTACAAAACTATTGGCCGGATCCTCTCCCCTCTTGTTCATTAGCTAGGGGGTGGCTTGAGCGTGCGTGGGGGTGATGCCCCAGACACTCTATGAACCTGCTCCTTTGTCCCTCGCTTTCACAAAGACACAATATGTACAATTTGTTATTTTTCGGTTTAAAACTTGATACAGTAATGGTACCTTAACGAGAACTATTTCAATGTGATCCTGATACAACGACGAGGAGAACGAGTGGTCGCAAGGCATAGCTATTAATACATATTGATCTATGATGGTTGACACTGATGACTATTAAATATAATAAATCTTAGTGGTGACCAAAAGGACGTGTCACAAGGTATAGTTGTGAACAGTACACCTTTATCTCAAATACTAAATCATAAGTATATTGTCATCACTAAATGTATAGAGGCTTGTTGTCAGCGATAGACTCCACGCCTGTTCAGTGACTTGCTCCTCAGACGTGGAGTGCGTGCTGTGTCGTTCTTACCACGTCTGCGCTTCTAGGCTTTGAGCGTGCATCGTTCACCCGGATGCCTACCTTAATGTTTCGTCTGGCGTGCCCAACTACACCTGACGTGTTTTTCCCCGGGAAATCCGTTTCGGAAACTGGGTACAAATAAAGTAACCGGATAATCTTCCCCGCAGGGAAGTAATCCTCTTTGCGAGTCGGCTGCCGCGAGTCAAGTTCCCCTGTCGCTTCCTCTCATATATTTTTTTCCCTCCCCCCCCCCTCCATCTTCGTCCTGCCCTAGTTCCAGATCGCTAAAGAACTTGACTTGCTTAAGCTCCCGCTCAGCGCCGAAGTGGAGTATGTAATGTGATTTGAATTTGCCCTGACGTACGTCCTTTTTTACCGTCGCGGGCCCCGGGGGTCCTAAGCCGTCGGCCCGTCCGTGCGTCCTGGGATTATCGGGTTCCTTTGGGAGTCGTCTGCTGCGAAGCGGGGGTAGCTCGTGACCCCCCTCCTCCACCCAAAGGATCGTGCAACGGAACGGTGACGGGAATTAAGTCTGACAGTGGTTATCCGCTTTGGTAAGCAAAGAGCCACCCCATCCTGTAAACAAATCCTTGCTAATGAAATTGGATAACCTGTTGTGCGGCACCTGTCCACCCGAACACACCCCTCCTAACCTTCCCATGGTGTGTTCCCCTCTCACTGACCCTCTGCTTCCTTCCAGCCGTGATTATCTTCGCCGTAAACTCCGACTCGAGGAGGTAAATTATAGCGGAGCGCATTTCTCCTGGCAGATTTATCACCTCAACTACTCTAGCCCTCCTTACTTCTCGTGGAATATCTGCCTTCACGGCAGGGGACATGCACGAGGCAAGTCTTTGTGTGCAGATTCAGACAGGGATGAACAAATTGCACTGCAATGGTAAAGGGGTTCTGGCGGATTCGCGGTGTAATGACCTTGACCTGAAATGTATCACGCACTATCATATATATAATGCTCTAGAATTCGTAATTAATTTTGGAGAATGGGGTCAGTACAATGCTAAATATGCCCATTCTCCCCCCCCCCAACAATCACGTATCGTGTGCAAATATGTCCCTCTGGCCTGTAGGATAAATAGAATTACCTGTGTTAAACAATTAACGAACCGAAAATATTTTTATTTTTTGTTTTTTTATCGCCGATGCCCGCATTTTGCGTACGCGGTCGAAGGCCATTTCCAGCGTGATGCAGTTTTTATACCTCGCGTCCTTCGCTTTTAAAATTATTTCTGCGTTCCCCACTTTTGTATAAGCAAAGCTCGCTTGTCGGTGCTTATTTATAGAGCCCCGGAAATTTCGCGGATTCAACTGAGGAGAGGTTGGATTTCTAAGTCATGTATATGTTGGAAACTGTTTCGATTGGGTCATTGTTTACTAAACGCGACATTGAGTACTCCAAACCAATGACGGATATGCATAAAAATGCTCATGTTCTCTCGCGATACATCGTCAAATGTTCAAATGCTCACTCACTGGAGCAGCAACCAGTGAACTAGTATCTGAGGACAGAGTGTACACAGGAGTGTGCAGTCCAGCCTGCTGGTCGTTGAACCCGCGAAATATCCGGGACTCTACTTATTTATAATGCCGTGTTGCAGTTTGGAGTTCGCCACGTTGCTGCGTCTGGCTTCCGCTGAGTTTAGTTAAGGTTATGTCTACTACAGGTTACAAAGATCTATGTTAAAAGTTCACCAAGGGACAATTTCTACCGTTACTTGCGCTGCTATAGGTATGAGGTGTAAACTGACAATCGGATCTTTCATGAATCCTAAGTTGCATGAAATTTGTAATTTAAAATTATTAAAAATTGATATTTTTGTTTTAAAATTAAAACAAGCGACTTCCCTTTTTTTCCAAGCGTAGTTAAATTTAATTTTACTACTGTTTCGTATTTTATGAGAAGCGTTAGCAGGTTTGGGAGGAAACCAAATTCCTCACACAATAAATCGAAATCTGTAAATATTTACTGATTTGTCAGTAGTTTTAATAGATTCTGCGTGAAGTAATTTCAGTTCAATAAGTGAGAACCACTGGAAAATTAAACGTACGTACTTATTAACTTTAGTCATGTTGGCACTAATAATCAAAATCCGTTAATATTCACTGATTTGACAGTGTTTTTTTTTTTACGGATTAAGTTAGTTTAAACTGTTCCAGCGAGAATCTGTGGAAACCACTGGAAAGTCAGTAAATATTCACTAATTCCAATTTCTGAGAGCATTGACAGGTTTGGCACAGGGCGCCGAGCGGCGTGCAGAGCTTCGGCCGTTAGTTACTATTATTCGAAAACTGCTCTTAAATAGCAGTCAACAAATGCTACACGTGCGTATGCCCATTTCAGGTTCGCCACTGCGAATTAAAGCATGTTTCTAGCGACCGAGAACTGTGAAAATTGGTTTTTCTGCGGTTCTTTTTTAAGTATGGAATTCTTGCTCCAGACTCTTTTTAATGGCTTAGACGTGTATAAAACACACGTCGCTCAGTGGGATATTTGAGCAATCTGGCCGGCCAAAATTATTTCTTCATATCTGCTGTATTTATTGGTGCTCTTAGGATAATTTATTGTATTTAATTAGTTACAAATACAAATTTGAATTTAAAATATTTTTGTTTGAATATGCAGTAACCATTATAAACTTATAAATAGCAAAATATAGAAAATGCATTTATGTCCATGTATTGTCTCAATAGTTAGCTTCAGTAAAAATTATTTCATTGTTCTTCGTCCGAAAATAGTTCATCTGTCCCATCTGAAGAGATAAGTTCATAATTGAACACTGTGTCTAGATGAGGTTCAGCTGGTTGCAACATGGCAACAGTATCTCTTAAAAAAGGGTTTGCTTTTCATATTATTATGCATTTGCCTCATTCCTGTAATGACTGGTTCTAATGTAACTAAAAGTCTGTCCAGCACATCCATTTTACATGATGCTCTTGAGAACTTTCTTGCATAACTTTGTCGGTATAACCGACAATGCCTGTTACGCGTTTCTGTGGCCTCTTCCGACAGCTGGCCAATAGGAAGCAACACTTTTTCTACACTCTAAAAAAATTTGTAGAATTTACAAAGATTTTCTTAGTACTTTTACAAGTCCTTATAAAAGTACAAAGATTTTCTTTTAAAATCGTTAGTTTATGAAGTTACAAAGGTAAAGTTCGTAATACTTAGGGAAACTGTTTTTTCTTGAAAAGAATGTTGCCCCAGTTTGTTTCAGTGCCTTACGTGCACATCTTCAATTCTGTCTCATGATTATTGGCAGCGTGTCTGTGGGAAGAGCCGTATCTCATTTGACTGAGCCAATTAAAATAACTTTCCTCTATCACCACACGTCTATGATTTGCCGGTAGAATCTCAAGGCTCGTGACAGTTAAAATATCCAATCGCTGACCACGAAGAAAAACTGCAGATATGCACGTACGGCACTAAAACAAAATGAGGTAAAATTCTTTTCGCGGAAAAGCAGGGTCCCTAGTAATACTACAAGGGAATTCTTTTAACATATGTACTGATAGTTCCTGCACTATAAATGTGTTTAGTAAGGTATGACAAAGCTCTTCTTTATAGTTGTACAAACTTTTGTAAATGTTGAAAAATATTTCCTTGTAAAATTATTGGTTTATAACGTTAAAAGACTTTTGTTTGTATAAAAACCTTAAAAAAATATGTTGTCTACCAAAATCATAGGTTCTGCGGAAATTAATCCTGCAAAGATCACAACCTCTGGAAAGTATTTTTCTGGAATAAAGTGATTGATTATATTAATTGCGTGCTTTGATATAATTAATTATTACTGAACTGTACATTGAATTTTTACAAATAAATAAAGACTAACCATTACAGACGTCACAGTGGTCTAGGGGTTTGATGCGCGGAAGCTCAGAGTGGGGATAGTGGTTCGAAATTTACCAGCTCAAAATTTTTCTTATATTCAAAATAATTTCATACAAACATCCTTTATTCAAAGATATTTGATAAATAAGTTCACTGTTATTTATGAAATACGAGCACCAAAATTTATTTATTTTTCCTAATTGAAAATACAACTACAAGGTTATACCTTGAAATTTTACAAACATATACTTAGTGTTTTATTACAGACAACCACTGTAGTTTTAGAAGGGATTTCTTTGGCAACTGGGTTTCCCGCCGAACTACCCTCACCTCCTTCTTTTACACTCACTGCATATCTAGGGACAGGAATATTACGCGAACTCAATCACCTACAGGCCCATTGTCCTGTGCGTACTCACGCCCCGTCTATTCGTTCATAGCCTGCTGTTCCACTGAGTAGCAGCTAGTGGACAAATGTTCATTTTATGAGTATGCATAGGAAAGTTGATTCCAACATGCAGGTAATTAAATTCGCGAAATTTTCCTGTCCCTACGGATGTCACACTGAAAACCTCCACATGTTACGCGTTCACTTACGTGTATTTCCTTACTCGCCAAACTTACCAACCAGCTGACCAAATCTTTTGCCCATGATCTTTAATTTATTTCAAACAATTGCAAATAGCTTGAATATGTTTTAACCAAATGCTTTGAAAAAATTTGAAACCGTGTACAGTCATATGATACACAATTTTGCCAGAGCTTTTTTGTTAAATAACGCACCGTTTGCTAGCAAAAAATTATTTTGCTTCATTTTGGCTTATTTTGACAACATATGGGCTAGTACAGGGGCAAAAATCTAAAAATATTTTCGGTGTATTGCAACAGAAAAATTCTGATACGAACGGTGAAATATAAGTGTTAAAACTGCCACAATGAATTTTTGATATGTATTGTGACAAATAAGGTTTGCCCTTTAATAGACAATGTTTTATTTTTTTATATAAGGCAATAATGTTTTGTTTATTTCTCATGGTTATGTATCTTTCTAAATTTTGTTTTATCTATGTCTGGCAGCTTTGTCTATGCCGAGGGTTAATATTGAGAAGGAAGGAAAAAGATGTTTTGGAATTGAGTAGTTGGATTTACCTCGTTGTTGTCTTGGCTGAATTAAAAGAAATTGTAATTGTTTAAAATGATTTTATTTTTTCATCATCAAGCGTTGCAGGAAGATTTGACGTCGGGAAGACGCATCTACATCAGTTAAGTGACATGTAAAGTTTAATCAATCTTATACTAAAACCCACACTTCAGTCTTTCACTTACATAACAAACGTATTAGCCTACATTTATTTTACTCATGGATACCCTGACGGAGAGAGTCGTCTTTATGCTTGACGGGACTGAGTTACTGCCGTGGCAATTTTAATTTCAATTTATTTATACATATAGTGGAGATGTTTTCAGTACTTATTTTTATTTAAGACGTTTCAGTATTAATTTGCTTTAAAAAAATATTTTCGAAACCACTGCTTAACTAAAGTTTGAGGCCTTAAGGCGGCTCCCTATATAGACTGTGTTTGTGTGTGAGCTGTACAATGTATAAGCGCAAAGGTTGTCGCCGCTCGGTGTATGTAATGCAGTTTCGTCACTACTTGCAAGCTGGCGTGTAGAACTTTGCCAAGTGCTAAATTTCCTGTGGGACTTTAACGTAACTCTGCACCTAAAAATTCGTATTTTTATAACTCTACCAAACACTGTTCAACTCTTACACAGTACATTTACAGTAATTTACCACAAATAGAGTATTCTGCAAGTCCATATATCTCGTATAAGCGCATGACAAGTATATTTGACTAATTTCGCTGTTTGCCCAAAATAGAAACTAATAAAACCAACGATACAAAGGAAACAATTTAAAGTGAAAGTAAATGTATTAACCTACAGAATTGCACCTTCGTAATTTCACATGCAACTTGTGAAAAATTCTTCAGTGTACCTGCATTTTTGTAGACAGTACCCGTATAAAAAAAAATAAACTTGTGACATAAGAAAGGATTCATTCTCTATCTTAGTACATTTTCTTCCACTCTAAATTATTTCATTCGTATCGTTTGAATGGCTTTTTATTTCGGGTTATGTAGCGAAAATGGTCAAACCTATACTTCCACATGGACGTGTACAAACAATACGGAACCGGAAATATGTTAATTGTGGGAAATTGCTGCAAATGTAATGTGAAATAGTTGAACAGTGTTTCGTAAAATTAGTAATATTTCGGTGCAGAGCGCCGCTAAGCGGTGACCATATCATTTTATTTATTAGAAGTATCCTTTAAAGTCAACTCTTGCTTCTGTATATGCGCGATTTTAGAATCTGGTTGGTAATGTGTTAACTCTGCCATATTTAAATAGATATTATTATCATTATTATTATTATTATACAGTGAAGTGTGTGTTATTTTCATTGACAAAGCATCTTAAGGGCGCGGTCACCTCAGTTTTCAACTTTTTTGTTTATTTTTATATTTGTACCAGATATTTTTTCTTGTTTTAGACATAAATTGTGATAAAATCTTCCTCTAAGAAAACTTTTGTATCTCTCATAGTTTTTGCATAGTGATTCGTAAACGTAAAAATTTGCAATTCATGGTTTTAAGTACGCCACTTAAACCAACTGACATACCAAACCGACAAAATTCACAGTGTATAACAGTGTTGTAGAGTATGATTTGATAAATACAAAAAAATAAAATACTTTTGTATTTAGTAAAATAATGCTGAATTTTGAAACGAGAATTTAAAAATCATCAACAATTTAAAATAAAAGCAAATAGTTTTTTTATGTCAAATGATAGCCTACAACATTTATATAGAGTGTGAATTTTTTCAGTTTGGCATGTCAGTAGGTTTTAGCGGCGTACTTAAAACCGTGAAGTCCAAATTTTGACGAATACGACTCCTTACACAAAAACTATGAGAGATACAAAATTTTTCTAAGAGGAAGATTTTATCACAATTTTAGTATAAAACAAGAAAAAAATCTGATACCAATATAAAAATATAAAAAGCCATTGAAAACTGAGGTGGCCGCGCCCTTAATAGTCCAGGCAATTTAGTTCAAAAAACACTGATTAGGAAAAAAAATTGTGTAGTTTTGAAAATTTGCATATGTGTAAGAGAAAGTTTACTGAACAACATACTAAAAGTGGTGGGTTCGTGTGCGGGGGTGTGGTGACCGTTTAAATGTTCATTTTAGTGGTTTTCCTTAAGTAGCGGCCGAACTATGGTATGTAGCAAAAATTAATTCATATACAAAATTAAAGAGAATATAATTTCCCTCAGAAAAAACGTGAATGAAGTACGCCTATAAAATCGATATTTAAGGAAATACAGGATGTTGAAAATTGCATACATTTGAAACTTCTTGTTATATTGGTTGTATTGGAAAAATTAAATAATCAGTCTTAATTTTATAGTTGAACCATATATATATAAAATATGGCAATGTTATTCATCTTTATTTTCCATATAATTAAATCATCAAGTTATTTAAACCGAGCATTGAAGAAAATGTTATTGACAATGAGTTATAGTTGTGACTTCAATACTTAATTTTTAAAAGAAATTTTATGCTATATGGCGCCATAATTATCTGCTTCGTTATGGACATGATTTTGTGGTTTACATAGCAAGGTTTTTATAGATTTTCAAATATAATTTTTATATAGAAAATGTTCATGGAAACAGACTAATACATTATTAGTGACAATTAGTCCAGAAATAACTCTTCTACGCGTCTTGTGAGGATTTGTGAGCCATTTATTTGTAAATTATTACTGGGCAGCACAGTCGTCGGTGGATCTATGAAGGAACAAAGCCACAAGTTTCAGGTTTTTCAAATCTTTGATCGGGTGTGTGAATGCTATTGTCATGAGTTTTTTTAACGACGTGTTAGTATCTGTTATCGAATATCACTCAAATTGAGGAAGTATGTCGTGTACTGAACATGGCTGAAAATGTATTATATTTGACTCTTGCTTTGTTACGAAAGTATCTAGAGTATGGATCTGTTATGTTATGAGTTATCTCAATTCCCATTGCCTGTCTTCAATGAAGTGGTGATGGTTTGAGGAAGACAAAGAAGTCAACTCTCTAAGATGCACTTCCTGTAGTAAGTCCTAACATGAGTACAAAGACATCAAAATTAGTAATAATGTTGTAGACGGTGGCTTTCTCCTACACCGAGTAAAATGGAGTGTTGGGAGCGAGTTTTCTTCAATTTGTGATCAATATGTAGCCTACCCGATCAAGCATTGTGGTGAACACTGTGTTGTAGTTTTCGATGGATATGGTGATGTGAACAGTACAAAAAGAGCAGAACAGAAGAGAAAAAGCACCACAAAAATTTTCTCTTGATATTAAGTGAATTATGCTTCTTGCGATACAACACAAGCTTCGGTTGTTGGCGTCATAAATATTTTATATATTATATAATAAAATATCAAATTTGTTGATAGTGTGTAGCGCAAGATAAACCGAATTGACGCTATAATCGTGAATATCACACTTCTTTTCTCCGAATTTAAAAATACAGGAAACTCGTATAATCCATTATAATGACCGATGCTACGACTTAAGGACGCCGTCTACCTCGCGCTTAATTTTGTGATAGTGAATAGTTTTTTTTTTTTTTTTTAAGAAAAGATTCCACATATGCTATTGTGTCAGTGTGCGAAAGGAAATTACACTTAAAACAATAACGGAAAAAAGTTACAAAGCATCGCGTCAGAAAAAAAAACATTTCGGAACTCTGGAAAATGACTAAAACCACCGTTTTCAACCTGTAATGTCCGAGAAAGTACTCACGGGATTCGTGTGAAACTACTGTAGAAATATGTAATGGACTTTGCTTAAAACTTTTCTCTAATAAAATGATTGGTCACCAGTGAAAGTGTCAGTCAGACGAGTAATCTACGATACCTCTGCATGTCGTTTGTGCCTTGGCTTGCGCTAAAGGCTATACCGCACCAGACGAGTCGGTCAACATCGCCCTCGACACCGTGCCTCACACAAACGCATCGCCGTTAGGCGGGCACCTTAAGGCGGCCGCCTACCCCACGTTTCAAATGCGTTGCAGCGTGTTCGTAAACAGATTTTTTTTCTACAAAAAATTTCCACAAGTGCCCATTGTGCCAACGTACGAAAAGAAAACAAACTTCAGACAAGGTCGGAACCTCATTGTTAAGACGCCACGCTCATTAAAAACACTGTTTATAAGCCCTCCAACATGGCTAAAAATGGCCTTCTCAGACGCCCGTACTTCAAAATGTTCTTACTAGATGAACTTGAAACTCAAATGCACTGAACTTAGTTGCAGACTTTCCACCAATAATATTATATCTCCGCTTAATGTCTCGTAGTAGAAACCGCTCGGCGGGAAGTTTGTACGCTATTTCAGAGCTTGGCTCGTTGAGGCGACGTGGCAGTTGATGCGAGGTTCAAGGTCGACCTAACTGCTCTGTGGTTTTTGAGCCTCTCATGCGCGGGTAGGCGGCGCCCTTAAGTGACTGGGGAATGTTTCGCGGTGCTTCGTCGCCGACATAGTAGTATGTTTGGTGCTGAGAGGTGGGCGGGGGTGCGAGGTAACTGTGGACCGACGCGCGTCATCTGGCCTTGCGAGCTGACGTCGAGTGGCTACTTGAGCGTTGACGCGTCGCAGCACTGAGTCGGACGTGGATCAGTGCGGCCACTGTCGACTGTCAGCTCAAGAGCTGCTGTGTGTCGAGGGACGGCGCAGATAACCCACCACCTCCCACACCCTCCCACAAACCTCTACAGCCACCCCTCTCCCCCTTCCGCCAACAGTCGCTGCCCCTCACGCGTTATTATTGCCGTCATTCGGGGAATTTGTTTCGTTGCGGCAGTCCGAGGGATTTGCGGCCGGGGGAAAAAGAGGGTAGAAACCGACATCCCTGACTATGGACACAAATTTTTTTTTACCCTTTCTACCTGTTCGGGGATCGTTTTGAATGGTTACCAACGATTCCATGCTTTTTTTCCCCCAATGCGCCGTGAATTTGCAACCGATACAGCTTATACCCCTTCCAATCCAACGCCTACAGCAAAAAAAAAATCATAGCTGTGCGGTCTGTGATAACGTAGGTTGTAATCCGAAAAGAAATGGAAAACTTTATATATGTGTAAGGAGCTATTTCCTGGTTTTCACTGGACGTGATTTTTTTTTTTTTTTTTTTAAGTTTTGATCATGACGCTTTTAGCCATTGCTTGGTTATTTTACTAGTACATATAGTGAACGATATAAGTTAAATAATTGGAGTGAAAGTAAATGTATTACGCTACAGGATGATAACTTTGTTACTTAACGTAAAAAGTTCTTCTTAAACAAATTTAGCTACTCAAAACGATATGCAAAAATTTAGGTGACTGCAAGAATTTTTTTAAACACAGTTCTTATGTGAAGTTACAAAGGTATCGTTCTGTACCGTAATACATTTACTTTCGCTATGATTATTTAATTCATGTCGTTTGGATAGTTTTTAATTCAGGTACTTACCGGAAATCGCTGTTTTGACATGCGTTTGTACGGAAACTATGGAACCGATAAGTATGGGAAGTTACTGTAATGTGTAAGAGTTGGATAGTGTTGGTACATTTATAAAATTACGAATTTTTCGGTGCAGAGCAGTCGTAAGTTTATTGTAATTGGGCACAGAAGATGGCATTGTCTGACGCGCGGCCAGTTATGGCCGTATTCCGCAGTGCGGTACTTCATGTAGAGGGATCCAGTAGTAATGGACCACATTGCGTGTAAGTTGCATATCTGTACTGTTACACAACTGATAAACATTATCACATTCTCCGTTCACATCGTCTGATGCACATTTCAGCAATTTCCTGTAAGCTTTACTTCTCTGATTTCAATTAATTTCCTCCTAGCTCGTAGAAATGATGACTAAGTCGTATATACAAGTATCTTACGATCACACAATATAGAAGAAACGTATTCCAATAAATAATGTTACGTTTTGGATACATGTAAATCATGCACAGTTAAAAAACCGAATTGGTTTCATGTCTCAGCTAGTAGCGCTGTAAAATTAGGCTAAGTATGGCAACTTTCATACGTCAAATAATAATCCTTGTTTCAGATTTTCCTAAGTAGTTTGATATCCGGTATTAGTTACATGACTAGGTTGTCTGAATAAAACGTCGATGCAGGAACGAAAGTAATTATTGACACATTGTAATTTCACTTATTTTAATGATAATATTAGTGGTAACAATTAAACATAACTTTTCAGAGACTAGAAACGCGAAAGCAGTTCTGGTAGAAGCGATGGCAATATATTCGTGTTTCGAATATTTTTCAATGAAATTTAAAAACAATCAAAGAGTCTGGGCATTTCTGCAGATGAACCAAATCTCTGAATTCAAAGATCTTACACTGCCTAAAATTAAGTGAACCAAATGTTAATTGTTGTGCCAAAACTATTAATGTTATATGAAACTAGCATAAAGGATAATATTATATTTGCTACAAAAAATACCGCTACATTTCAAAGTATAATATATTTTTGTTTAAACTTTATTAAAAGCAGTTTCGCGAAACCATTACATCGACAAAAAAAAAGAACGTATATTTGGCACTTCCTTATTAAGAATATCTGCGTAAGCCAAAAGGATTTAACTTCCGACGTTGTTAAAATATTTTTAACAGTAGTGTGTATTGAAGTGTAGAACTTCGTATGTTGCTCCTACTGAAGTAAATATTGAAAACAATATTTCGTGTTGCTAGTACACCTAGTAAAGAACAGTGGCGAGGCACATAAGCATATTTTCAAACTACACAGAAAATGTCATACTCCCAGAAAATGCGTTTCAGGGACCTGATAACAAAACGTGCAGCAGTGTTTCTCCGTAAGGTAGGTAAACGTTCACGGTAAATTCTTAAACTGTGATAAGTGCTGCTATAACAAAGCTTCGGAAACACTTACCTGTGACTTAAATTTTACCCAAATAGAAGTTAGTGTACATTTTCGTCATGAAATCACACGCAATAAAATGTATTATTAGTTTTAGATTAAAATAAAATGTACTGAATTGTTTAACGTCACATTATTGTGCAGCAAAAGTTTCAATCTGAAACGTAATTCTTATATTGTTACAGTTTCCCGAAATTAATTACGATAATATTTTTAAAGCTTAAACTAGAACAGATACCAAAAAACTTATTGGCTGTTTGGTTTTAAATGGTGTATGCTATGATAACTAATTTTTTTTAAAACAAGAAATTATACGGTTTCAAATATTAACCAGAATTTATTTATTAACAAAATTATCTAAAACTATAGTATTTGCTGCCTTGAAAAAAATCAGCCAACATGAAGAAGACGATTTTTATCAAAACTGCCAAACAGATTTTTGGTATATGTTCTCGTTTAGGCATAACAAATTCATATCGCTAAAATAAAAAGTAGAAACAGGTCATTGCCGACCCCTCTCCAGATCTTGTCGTTGTAGAAAGTTGTATGTCGTCGTCTCTAACGACCTCTCCGTCGAGAAGTAAAGTCCACTTACCTTACCATCCTATGTTGTCAGTATTATCTGCATGTTCTTGTTCTTGGAAATAACTTTGGGCATTTCAAACACGCCAGAGTTAGTTTCAGATATCGCCTCAGGCTGCAAGCATCTCTGTACAGAGTACTCGGGTGTAAAATCATCCTCCTAATAGCAGAATCCTTTTCAGGACTTTTACCATGCTACGAACAGTTAAGAAATTATCATTGTTAAAACCCGGATTATTATTCTGTGATATAATTGTTACCCAAGGAAATGAATACAAATCAAAGTTTCATTTTCTATTACGATTTCTGTAGAACTAAAGTATAATGTTTAAATTGTTTTTTTTTTTACCTTCAAAAACATTAAACCTGTAACTTGTAACTGTAATATTTCGAGGGTCAAGCGATATGTTCTTTATTCCACTTAGCTTAAAGACTCTGGCCTTTTTTCAGTACCGAGTGAGGTTGCGCAACGGTTAGACGCTGGATTTGCATTCGGGAGGACCACGAATCCATTCCAAGTTCCGCCATCCGGATTCCGGTTTCACATTGTTTTCCAGAAATCACTCCAGGCGAATGCTAGGATAATTCCTTAACATATGCCGTGGCAGATTACTGTATATTTCCTATATTTCTGTAATATTTTGTGTAATCGTCTGTAAAGACCACGCAGTAAACAAGCAGTAAATACGAATAAAATAAACGGGATAGTAAAATATATTTCTTTGATAACCGGATGTTGCTTTATTCAGAAGGCAAATTTTAATAATACTTTGTAATATGGAACTGGTTTCGAGTTTCTTCAGCGCGCTTCTGATAAACCATGAGATAATCAAGTAAAAATACTTAAATACAAAATAGTTAAACGCATATATAATGAAATGTTTTAGAAACATTTTTTTTCGGTCGTTCATGTACCAAAACTTACGGCGCTGTTATAAAAAGAAATATGAAAACCATTCTGAGCAAAACACGCACTGGGGCAGGCACATAATAACGGTTAGCTGTTATATATATATATATATATATATATATATATATATATATATATATATATATATATATATATTATATGTGTGTGTGTATGTGTGGGTATGTGTATGTACGTATGTATGTAGGTGTGTGTGTGTGTGAGTAAAACATTTGTTTGATATTAAAACTCTGTCTCCATTACACTACAAACGAAACTGTGGTTCATATTTATTATGGTTATGAAGAGAAGTCCTCGCATGGCGCAAGGACGGTATTGTAGCGTGTCACGCGTATACTTTTTTTTTCGTGAAACCACTAAACTTATTTATATTACGTTTATGAGCGAATATAACACTCTTCAAACTAAGTTTCTACAATTTCGAACATTCTTACGCGCATGTTAGGAACAGGAATATCGATTGCCTCAGTGTGGCTAATAACAGCTTTTATTAGACTGATGTTATCTGCGGAAATGAATTCGCAAAGTGCAAAATTAGATGCATACGTTGGTCTTATCTTCACACCATCCAAAAATAAGATTTTAGTGTCACCGCTTAATCCCATAGGAAAATGACTGCAACAAAAACAGTGAAGAGCTGGAAATACTGTAGAGGCGACATTCTTCCCTTAGAGCGTGGTACTCTGGCTCTTATCGTTCCGATGTTCCTACGCGTCAAACACAGTAATTTTAAACCTGTGAAGACTCCTCTTATCTCTGCGATACGAATAGTCGTACTGCGCAACGAGTTATTTATGATTTTAATTTTTAAGTATATTGCGTGTTACATGGTTACTTTTTAGAACAGAACGTAGTGTTAAATAATTATAACCACAGTAACCTGTGATATCTGCAGTTGCATCTGGCGTGTAAAAAAGGGTTTCCTTTAATGCAACATACAGGAATTTATGGACCGTAGGTTATCATTATTTCATTGTACGAAAGGGTGAACTGCAGGTTGTAGTTATTGACCACGACAATGAGAGATATTTTTGCATATTGGTTATTAGCAGGGGGAGGGGGATGTGACATGGTGTGAGTATAGAGCAGCGCCGGAAGATTCCCGAGAAAAAAAACCGCCAACCAACGGCATCGTCCAGCACGACTTCCACATGCGAAAATCCGGGGACCGATCCCGCCGAGAATCGAACCCGGATCGCCTGGGTGGGAGGCGAGTGGTCTGTTGAGCACGGCAATGCTGCAATATATATTAACTCAACACTTAATTAAAAAATGCACATCCCTTTTGGCAGGAAGTAACCAACAGGAAACTGAAAGGGCGTACTTTGTAGTGAAAATGTAAAATAAAAAGCAGGGAGTGTTGTGTTTATTTTACCGACAGCGGTCTCGCCAACGACACAGTCGCGGCGTACCCCTGCATTAGCGACAGCCAACCCCTTCGTCGATATGGCGCGGTGTGCGGGCGTATGTGTGTGCGTGTGCACGCGCGTAATAAACCAGCCCCCTCCCCCCGCAATACTCTACCAGCAGCCCTACCCCGTCCTTTTCCCCAGGGACCACCTCGAAGCAACAAATTACCATCCCTCCCAACTCTGAACAAACTGAACCGAGTTTTCAGGGTTGCGAGGGGGTGGAGGTGGGGGTAAGTTGTGTGAGGGAGGGAGGGAATGTTTGTGAAGCTGCTGCTCTGGTCGCGCCCAGGTTTAGGGGGAGGCCCCCGGGTAATTACCCATTACCCTGCAAATAATTGTCCCGCTTTATTTCATCCTTCGGACAGTGGCGCAGCCGGCCATTTGCGCCCATTCCGCTGCATGATTTCTATTTGGCTCCGTAGCAGCTTCGGTCAATACCACCCCCCTCCCCCAACAACCAATAGGTTTGCTCCCCAGCGAGCCACGCGCGAGGCTAGGAATTCTCTCGCTTGCGGATTATGAACATCTCTAACGGCGGGCAATTAAGTTCGGCGGAAAGTGATATACGCATTCTTTCGCCGCCTCTGACTAGTTACTTCCTTCCCCTCTAAATCATTGTTTCTCAAAGTGCAGGGCTGGGTGATATATTTGTAGGCTCGGGGAGGGAGGAGGGCGCAAATGGCTAAAAGTGAACCTTTATTTGCGCTGGGAAAAATTGCTTTACTATCACGAGAAAAAAAGCATGTTCTATGTAAACCATTAATATATTTTCCCCTTATTTTTGTTCAAATCTAAATGCAATGCGTGTATACTGTATCACATATGGTTAGGGGTGAGATTCGTTAATCAAACCAAGCCTGTTTTAATTTGGTCTTATTATAGTATGAAATATTCTCGTTTATTAAGGGCCCTGCCTACCACCCGCTTAAAATGCGTTTTGAGTTTCTTCGTCAATACGTTTGTTTACGAAACTAATTCACGTGTGCTCTTTGTGTCCATGTATGAAAAGAAACACTTCAAACGATTCCGAAAGGTAGTTTCAAAGAATCACCACAGTTCTAAACGTTATTTCGGAGTACAACAAAATGACTAAAAATAGGTTTCCACCCGGTTAAATGTAAAGAACTACTCCAAACATGCAATGAATTTCGCTTAAAACTTCCTCTCCTCCCCCCCCCCCAAAATGTCTCAACTGAAAGTGTCAGTCATGCGAGTGATCTACGATACCACTGCACGCAGTTCGTGTCTTGTGGTAGAGGCGATACCGCATCAGATGAGCCGGTCAACATCGCCCTTGGCGGCCTGCCTCACTAACACACACACGGCCAGTACGCGGGCACTTAATGTTAATATTTAGTCAATTAATACTTAGTAGTGTCGGCAAAATCCTAGAACCTATAATATTCAGTGTTTCTGTTATTTGTTAAATTTGTTTGAAAAAGTAAGCGGTGTGGTATTTTTTGCTATTTTCAAGGCGGGCATGGCCACAGAGTTTGAGAACCACTACCGAAATGTTTGATTGACCGTTGTCGCGTTTGGCAAGCCAAATCACACCACTGCACGGCACAGAGATTTGGCACTCTCCTAATCTTCCTAATCTTGCGTTTGAACACCTTCTTACAGCACTGCTAAGTATTTAAATATCAACTACGGTGTAATGAATTTTGCCCATAACGTAATTATTTTTGCTGTATTAATGCTTACCTGAATCAATATTGATTATTGTCAATGTCATGTAAGTAAGTATTTAGTGTAGTAAACCATTATACACCTTGTTAACAAAAACTACAGAATCTAACGGGTATTTATCCGTTAAATATATATGATCAAGGAAGGCGCTGATGTTAAACTGGGAACATTTCTGAAATAGGCTTAGTTAATTTAGTAAACATCTGTTAATACTATGTTCTCTAATCAGACTATTGACGTCTCATTTTAAGGCACAGTGTCATTAGTTAGTGTTTGAAAGCCCTAAATTTATAATAGTTGTGAATATATGTTCAAATTTACTTCTAAATCTTCCACTGGAACGTCTGTGTATCCGTAACTTAAACCACACAGTAAAATATAGATAGGTACTAATACTTGACGTGCTCATCACAAGGGCATATTATCGTATTCCTTAAACAACCAATTTATTAATTTCATCTCATAGGCATTGTAGTTAATGTACTGTTATAAACGTAGTTGAAATCAAAGTTTTATAATATTTAATCATAATTATTTATCATCCCTTTATATTCCTGATTGCTCCTGTTAATTTCCGAGATGTAACTTGAAGTTACACGGTTTTGCGACATGAGCACTTTGTTCTATAAGTAAGCATTTCGAACATTCCTGTAAAGGATTTTTAAACTAGCGCAACGTTACATATAATGTTGTAAGTTGATGGTTCAGTACGGTATTTTTTTTTTTTTCAGAATGTTAGTCGGATGTTATTTTAACATCCATTTACAAAGTAAAAATTATTTTACGATAGAGAACTACGAACCAACTGATCTGTATATTTCATTAACCGTTCATAATAAGAACTAACGAGTGAAAGGACAATGAAAATTCTACAGAAAATGAATCTGTGCCTTTTGAAATAGTATTGATGATGCTACAAGAAAAATAAGCTCTGAATAAGGTACATAAATGTTTTATATCGAGAAAACCCAATTTTTCTTCCCTACGAAACGAAATATTTAAGAAAAATGTTGTAATAAATGGACCATGCCAAATTAATTCGTGGTAACACAAAAACAATTTTGGTGACGACAATGTTTTAGTGGTGACATGCAAAGTTTTTGTGATTGGCTCAAAATAATGTTCGCATGTGTCACTGGTAACAAAATAATTTGTAACTGCCACAAAATGTTTCTCATGTGTAGTCGTGAAATATTTTAGCACAAAAAAAGTTCTCTTGACATTAAGAACAGAAGTAAAAAATTACGGTCTTTTTACGCAGTTCGATTAAATATATAAAAAGGTGAATTGTGAATATCATAAAATTGAGTTTTTTATGTCTACAGATGCACGTGTTACGAGCATCGTCTTATGGTTTCATATCGTCGTTCTATTGAAATCGCTCTCAAAACTTGAATAACACACTAGTAAAAAATAAGTTTAAAGCTTGAATACGAAGACGTGACCTTCATGCGGATGCGATACTTTCAAGCAGGGTTCATCAAATTTGCTGTGCTGTGTTATGGGGTCTTTATGCTGGAGATGGAATCGTCAAACACACAATGAGCTTGCGTCTGCGGCATATATAGCCTAAAACTGCAGTAAAACGTGATCAGGAGTACTCTGCCGCTAGCATCGGTACCCTAGACCGTCGTATTTCTTGCTTCAAAACATCTGACGTGACTCACATCCCGAAGCCAAGATACTGTAGAGGAACATAGTTTAAAATATTTCCTTTTCGTAGATAAATATATCGAACACACATTGAGTAGCATTTCTTGAAAAAGAAAAAAAAAAAACTTTCGACACGCTTTTGTGCGAAAAATCAGTTTTTAGTGGGGGATGTGAGGGTTCGGGGTAAATTTCCAACCTTTTTTTAGCGCAGTTCAGCAGCGAAGTAGGCGGGTGCCTTAAGGAGGGTTTCACAATGAAAAAGTAACATTTAGTCTAGAAAATTGGTTGCACGCAGAAGAACAGATTTCCGTGCATTCGATTCTTGCTCAAAATTGGTCATATGCATAGATGGTGGCATTGGATATGGTAATACTTATGAATTCATGATCTGACGCATAGGACAGCAAGCAAAGTGTTTATAAATGTCTACCATTTTGGTTTAGCCTCCAAAATACACGAGAAAAAAACAAAGCTAGAATAACACATTTTTATGAGAATAATCTCCCTATGTTGCAAGTAATGTTTTACACTGTGTTTGCATTACAGTAATGATTCAATTGTGAATTAATTTTGCACAATGCTTCTGCACATGCAGTTACTACTGTTACGTTACATCCTGCGTTTATGTTCTGTAATTGTGAACAAACTCTGAAGTTTATGGCGCAGTGAATTAATAGGTTCAGTCAGTGGCTTGCCCCTCTACTCACATTCTGCACGAACATTCGGGACGACCTGGGTTCGATTACGTGTCTGACTATCCTGATTTGTTTTTTCGTGGATTTCCGAAATAGCTTCATGTGAATTCTGGGATGGTTTTTAACTATTTGTCTTGCAGAAAAAAAATAGCCTTCTGTTGCAGGAATCATGTTTCTGTTAAAATAGGGAGTATAAGCGATTGATTATCATAGATATTCTGATTTTTTTTCTTCAATACTTTTGTTCTGTAGATCGGGCCAAGAACAACTTTGTTTTTCACAACATACTGCTCTACAGACTAAATGGCAGTACGAAATATCCAAACAGTACCAACAGCCTGAGTGGATTACTGCCCCTGTTTTAATAGTTCCATGGAACTTACAAAAATTATTTCTCATATTGGCAAAAACCTTTTAAGTTTTCTGTCAGAGTTGACAGTTCCGTCTCTAACTAACTCGCCGTTGACTATAAGATAGGTTAACTCTTCACATATGCGGTTTTAATACAAAGCACTCAATTCGCGTGCTGTTTTTACGATATTTGTTCTTATGGGACTTTAAGCGGTAATCTTCTGTTTTATTTGTGCGAAATATGGAATAAAGTCCAACGCCGCCAATTTCTATATTTTTGTCTTTTGTATTTAGTTGGTATCTTTGCACAAACTGCAGCCTGAGAGCAAAAAAAAAATAGTTTATCCATTTTGAGATGCTAGATATCACTATTCTAATAACGTACTAAATGTTAAAAGCGTCTACGACATAGTATGACGTGTTTTATTAATATAGTTAAAAACTTTTACTATATGATATGTGAGCACATAAAGGAGTAATAGCGCAGCTAGGCAGGACCTTTCCAAATACCTAGCTATTTCCACTCCCCTTGTCATAGAACTAGAGCGTCTATGATGCGATCAATAGCCGCTCTACAGAGAACCCTTCACACATAG
>PNEQ01010018.1:0-42045 GCA_003012365.1 Medauroidea extradentata | reverse complement strand
ATTGCGTCGTATTCACCAGTCATGGCATAATATTCTGTAATTGTTTCATTATTTACCGTGAGCTGTATAAAAAGTTATTAGGGGGGGACATACAGACATACATACATCCATACAGACTTACAGACATACAGACAGACAGACAGACGCACGATCTCATAAGCCTATCTTTCCTAGAGGAAAGTAGGCTAAAAAAGGATCTCGAACACGTCTCTAACCCCTCCCCCGGCAGCAGTCTCCTTGTCAACAAGAAAATTAACCAAAGATAACCACGAAAGTCTTGTTTACCATAGAAAATTTTCATTATGTAATTGACGTGTATAATAATTATTTTTATAATGTTACGGTATTGTCATCAATTGAACAAAACACATACTTTGACATAAATATGCTGATGACAGGCGCACACTTAAGAGCAAAGATGAATCATAAGGATATATGTACCCGATGCAAGTTAAATTTCGTAAGCAAGTTTAGAATTCCCCATACTTTACACAGAACAGACGTGGACTTTTCTCCGTAGCAAACCTATTAAAATAAAAGTGTTATTTCTACGTATGTCATCATTCATCGACAATCGTCAATGTTTTTATTGTGTCGCAGTCACGAGATGCGAGTCAAATATCACTGTCAAAAAATTAAATCAACTTAACAGTGCTTTAATATATTATACTTAGCAAATGGGAAATCATAGGTTTAGCATATGAAAATATTTAGCGAATCAGTAACTGCAGAATACACACACAGAACACTAAAATATAACGAGCAAAATGTTTCACAGTAAATGACGGTATTCTTTGTTTAAAAAATTTAAATATTAAGAGTGTGTAAGATGCGTAGTTAAGTTTAACTTCCTCTCTTTAGAATGAAATTAGTACACGGGTCTATACAGATTTGAAACGAAGAAAAATTCTTTTCACAAACATGTTAACTTGGGGACGCAGTAAATAAATTGAAGTTAAATTCACTGAAGTTTTTAATTAAGAGCGATGCCCATATATACTCTTAAGAACCTGAGCCACTCCCAAAGCCATTTGATAAAATAATTTTTTTACTTACATAACTAGACGAAGAAAAATATATAAAACAATTGAATGCAGTTTCATGGATAAAACGTAGGCCTACTTAATTTATTTACTCACATATGCACTTTTTTTTTTAAACCACACTGTGGGTTACCTCATCCAGAAAGATCTAAAGCAGTCTTAACAAACGTGGTCTATCCAGAGAAACCAGTAGACACCAAAGTAGAAGTAATGGCAAATATGAAAAATCTATAACAAATGAGAAGCTCTCTGTCTTATCATCAACGTTGGGAAAGAGTTCAATCAGGTGCTTGACAAGTATTATTTATCTTTTTATGCTCCTATAGGCACGGAAAAAGACTTTTCTTAATAACGTGTCCCTGACGAAGATAATGACCAATATAGCATCGTCGTAGCTGATGGATTCTATGGTACCGCTGTTACATTGTTGGATGGAGGTCAGACTACTACCGCTGGTTTCAAGCTGTCCTTAAACCAAATCTGTAAAGAAATCCTCATGTGCCACGCCAATAAACAAAGAAATATGGCTCAAGTTAGGCCAACCTGTAACTATTGCCTGGTATTAGAATACAATGGCTCACAAGGCAGGATTTGAGGCTCTGAACAGGATCCTAAAAGACATCAGATGAAATGACGGACTAACTATGGTTAGGGGGGGGGGGGAATCCAAAGTAGGAGAATACACTTCGTTAATTTTTTTTTTTCGAATGGGTAAAAATTGAGTTAATATCTTTTTACACAGTTGTAAAGATGGATGAAGCAGTCCGTTACCTTATAGAGTCATGATCCTTAGTTCATTTCAAACAATTGTAAATAACTCTAATACTTTTTAACCAATTGCTTTGAAAAAATTTTAGACTATGTACAGTTATACACTACACAATTTTGGAAGAGCGTTTAAAAAAAACAAAAGTAGGCTACCGTTTGCTAGTAAAAATAATTTTGCCTTTTTTTCGGCTTATTTTGACAGCAAAATGTGTAATATTTCAGGAACAAAAATCTAAAAATCCGTTTGGTGTATTGTAACAGAACAATTCAGCTACAACCGATGGTAAATAAGTGTTAAAACTGTAAGATGAATTTTTGATGTATGTATTACTGTAATTCACGTTAAAAAAAACATTTCGAAACCACTGCAAAACTAAAGAGCGAGTACTTTACAGTATCAGCGAACCCGACCAACCACCTCGCCATGTTCGCCTTCTAGGGCGGGGCTCCGGTAATGCCCCTGTGAAACCCAAACCCGCCAAAACTCTGCAGTGGCACAAGGCGTCAAGTGATTTTGTGCATAAATTGTATTCGAGAGCACAATCATTTCTGGTTGTGCTCATAGTGAATCAGTTTTCATACCACGTACCCCACTCATACCTTCCGATTACACTTTCGAATTTAAGAGATCACAATTTCCTGTCAATGCACGTTTTGCTATGACTGTAGTTAAGACACGGACACAGTCGCTAAAAATGACAGGGACAGACTTGAGAAAGGACTGCCTAGTGCATGAGCGCATGTATTTGCTCCAGAGTAAGCTCACCTAGTAACCTAATAATACCAGCACCTGATAGCAAAACTACCAATTCTGATGTACAAAGGGGCCATGCAATAAAATTGAACATTAGCTGCTACGTGTAGTTTCCGAATGTACAGTATATATATATATACACACACACAGGACAATATCAATTTAAATTATACCAAGATGTTCGCAAAATTTAAAAGTATATGACGGGTGATCATGCTTCGGTGGACAGCTGAAATAACTCTGCGCATTAATTACGTCGAATTGTTCCAACTTTAGAGGTAGCTGGACAACTTTTTTTTCCTATTTGAAGTTTAAAAAGATATTAGCCCACCAATCGTCTCAGCAACGAAATAAAGCGGGATATTCATCACCAGCAGTAAGGGCGCCGCCTACCCACGCGTGAGAGGCTCAAAAGCGACGGAGACATAAGGTCGACCTTGAAGTGCGCATCAAATACCGCGTCCCCTCAACGAGCCAAGCACTGAACTAGCGTGCAAGGTTCCCGCCGAACAGTTTTTACTATGGGACACTAAGCGGTGACCATATAATTTTATTGGTGCAAAGTCTGCAACTGCTGGTCGCAATCTGAGATTCACATACATCCGGTTAGTACATTTCGAAGTACAGAAAGTCTGAAAAGGCCGTTTTTAGCCATGTTGGAGGGCTTAGAAACAGTGTTTTCAACAAGCATGGCGTCTTAACAATGAGGTTCCGACCTTTTCTGAAGTTTCTTTTCTTTTCCTACGTTGGCACAATAGGCACACGTGAAATATTTTCGTGGAAAAAATCTGTTTACGAACACACTGCAACGCATTTGAAGCGTGGGGTAGGCGGCCGCCTTAACAACAGAAACAATGCTTCTACGTTTCTCGTAGGCTCGTTGACGTCTGCCATTCCTGAGGAAGTACTGTTCTGTTCATGTTTTTCGATTCTGAATTTTTAACTGATAATGAGGTAGAAAAATAAATAAAATTCGTGATGTCATTCACACAAGCCGAAAATGTACTTCACAAATAATTATATGACAGTCTGGTGGTTAAAACTTGTCATAAGGCCGCCATCTTGCGTCAACTGATGCTTGATGAGACTTACTCATATAGTTAGAGACTTGAAAAATTCGCGTTTTCTTTAAGGCTTAAGCTAGAGTTCCAGCAACCATAGGTCTGTATCACGTTCATAATTGGCCGTTGACTTACTTGCACTTTCTGGAAGTATCTGAGCCAATAATGAATCCGTAACTGAATACAGGCCCATTTCACTGTGTCAGCGAGAAGCTAATAAACAGCTGCTGCCTGCACAATTTAACATACATTCTTGGAGGCTATCCTACATCTCAGTGAACCTGCGAATTTTTCTGGTCTCTCCACTTAGGACCGTATCTATAGACCTCTTTCGAAGGACAACCAACTGTTCACCAATGCTTTCTCTATGGGGATAGCAGTTGGTTGTCATCCGAAAGCCGTTTATAGGTACGGCCCTTAGCAAAGAACTTCCAACACAAACGCAACCTCATAACCAGCCCGTTCCTGGTCAGCAGCTTCAACAACATCATTGAGAAGTCACAGCACTTTAAGAGTGCGTGGTAGATAAATAAACGTTGAAAACATCTATTTATTCCTACGCTTTTGTCGAAGCCAATATGTACACATATACGCAATGACAATCCTAGATAATGGTATTTGCCAACTTTATTAGTAAATATTTATCCAGAATTACTAACTCGTTTCGCGTGATCTCTTGCGCCGTAGTTAAACGCACGAGGTTCCGACGTCAGAGATTGTGCCCAAAAGTTCGTAACACTGGAAACAATTTTGTTTGAAACGTTTGCTAAAACTATTGTTCAGGATTGCTATTGTTTAATTTTCGCAAATTGGCTTCAATAAACCTACAGTTATAGATTAATGCTTTTAGCGTTGAATTATGTACCACGCCCTCTCAAGGACAAAGTGCTTTAAGTATAAAAAGAGTAGAGTATTAGAGTGTGAGACTTGGCGGGGGATCGCAGACTCACCTTTGTCGAGCGAGGTGGCGAGCAAGATGGGCGGCAAGAGCAGCAGAAGGGCGAGAGCCACCCGGGGCCCCAGTGGGACTCGCCCCGGCATGGCTGACCCCGTGGCCCGCTGGCGTGACCCCTCGGCCGACGGCGTTCGCGCACCTGCAACCACGCCCACACCAGAACCTCATTACAACTCTTCACTACATCAACATACATTACATTCCTGCTTCATCTGCCGCAACACACGTCCTCCAACTAATGCTATGTGTGGTCAAGACGATTTTCTTCATCACATTTTGAATGCATTCCAAAAAATATAAGATATTTACATAATTAAAAAAAAATATATAGCATTAAAACCAAACAGTACAACAGAGATTTTTCTATTCTATTTCTTTAAATTGAAACGTGTACCAAAATATAGTTGACTGCATAAATTCTGCCCATTCACACAAAAAGCCGCTTGCTCCGTGAGGCCAATTTTTATTCTAACAATAACAGCTATCTTGCTGTAATGTACCAAATATCCCCGCAGGCTGTGTAATTTTGAAGCAGAGGAAGGTATTTTGCAACATAACTGTCTCAAATTGTAATTACTAGTGAAGCATTGCACACACGTCTCGTAGTTATTTCTTAATAGTTTTACACAACGATTTTATGAATTGTCTTTGAGTGAGTGAGAGGTTTTGGTCAGCACTTAACATCGATGTCTTTGGCGCTGGTGAGGGGAGACACGAGGTGAGTATGAACTCAGTGGTATGAAGCAGTATCTGAATGAAGAGGCGAGGGAAACGGGAGATCCTCGAGAAAACCCGCCGACCAGTGGCATCGTCCGGCGGGGAATAAAACCCGGATAGCCTTGGTGCGAGGCGAATGGTGTAACCATTCGGCCACCGCGGCCCCGAGTTGTCCTTGAGAATCTATGCAGCTAGGAACAGGGAATTCAAAGTGCTGTAATGCTATACTGGTTGTTCAGTTTACTTCGCTATTGTGTAAATTAAGTTGTTGTATGGCTACTGTTTCTTACTGCTCAAGTTTTTAAATGACAAAACCATTTATGTCAGTGGCTACAAAAGATAGTTGCCAGGATAGGATATCAACATTGGGATGTGATGAGTTAACGAGCTCTCCATTAGATCTACTGTCCTCGCGCCAGCTTCGAGTCTCTGGCGGATATGTGTTTTTCGCCCGTGAATACGTAAATAACACAACGAGGCCCAATATAACATGCGGCGCCCATGCTAGCCGTAGTAACGTCGTAAGTTAGGACGTGTTTGATACTGTGTTACTGTAGCTTACATCATGTTTACGAAGAAAAATGCATACACGCTAGGGACTCAGAGCTGGCGCGCAGGCAGCAGAATGACTTGGCAACAAAATATGCAAACCTTAGACGTATATGATGTCTGGAAAAGAGAGAGAAAGCACGAGCACTACGAACCATTAGGAGAGTACAGAAACAGAGCCAGCGGAAGAGCTGTCATGAAATATGTCGTAAAAAATTTTGTATTTGTCTTACAGAAGTATTATGTGTGAGTGGTACACCTACTGCTGCGTGTGGTTATGATACACAATAGCCATCAAGAGCCCTATACTGCCCTCATAAGTTAGGGGGTCCTAACCCCGAAACACCAAATTTTAAAGGAAACAAGAAAACTGCATAAATTATTACCTGTATCATAGAGTTGATACTTAAAAAAATTTTACTGTCTAAAAGTAATAGTTTACTTGGACAAAATAAATGTTGTGTTTTTATACCGAATCAGAAAGCAAAACAATAAATAAATAAGAAAATTTGGAATTAGGGACTTTTAACTTATGAGGGCACTGAGCAGTATACAGGAGGGGCTCGATGCCGTGTTTATGGTACGGAGAAAGGAAGGCAATAAGAGACAGACTCGCTCATGTGTCAACAACACTATCGCCTTTATGCACGTGGCGCGAAAACGGCATGCAGTGTTCTGGTGGTTGGTTTTTTACGTGGCAGCAGTCTAGAAAAGGCCTTTTCCAGCCATTTTGAGGTGTCCCGAAATCGAATTTTTAAGCATGATATCTAGAGAACAAAAATAGAGAAAAATAGTTTTTAATGAGTTGTGTCTCCTTAAAAGATATGGAACACACGTTGAATAGTACAGTATTTCTTAAAAAGAATCTTTCTCCTAAGGCGCTGCAAAAACGTTTATGCGCCAGCTGTCGTCGCTCTATAGTAAGAGACCCCTGACTTTTGCGGAAATATTTGTGTATAATTTATTTTCAGTTTCCTACGTGACCGTCTGCAGTTCTGCATCATAGTCAATAAATAGGGCCACGATTTTGTCGCGAAAAGATTTCTGCCTCACTTTGTTTCAGTGACTCACGTGCACATCGGCAGTTCTGTTTCAAGGTTATTGGCAGCGTGTCTTTGTTCAGACACGTTTCTCATTTGACTGCACTAATCAGAATAAGATTATTGTGAGTCTGTACGTCTATAATTTGCCAAGGCAAGTGAGGATAAAATCATCCAACCACAGACGATGTAGCAGGGCTGCAGGTGTGCACATGACGCATCGAAACCAAATGTTGCAAAAATCTTTTCGCCATAAAATCGTGGCTCTATCAATAAATTGATGTTTTTGACTCCCACGCCTCATAAGGTTCTCCCCGAAAATCACGCACGTACAGTGTTGCTGTAATCTTATCCTTATTGGCTCAATCAAATTACATGCGTCTCTGAAAAAATAAACGCTGCTAATAAACATGAAGCAAAGGTGCGCACGTGCATAGGCAAGACATTAAAAACAAGCATATCCAAAATTCATGGGGCCCTATCTGTAGATCGGCCGAGACAAGAGAGGTGGCACAGATTATATAAACCCCTTGTTTTCCTGTGCCCATACTCAGTCTGCAGGTGCTCCTCGGATTGTGTATGTGCCTGAAGACGGAGACAGACTGTAGTCTCCGAAACGTCGCATTTTGTTTTGTCGCAAGGAGACCATTGTGTTAGTCTGTTTATTCTTTGTCGTACTGTCCACACCTACTGTGTTATTTGTTTTTCGTTCGTTTTCTCAAAGTGTCTGTTTTTTGCTGTTTCGTTGACATCCCGTTTTTTGTAGTTTGTTTTGTTTTTCTGTTGTTTCGTACTTACTGACGGAATTCCTTTTGTGAAATAATCTAAGTAATTTATGTTTTCTTTTGTTCGCTTTCTTTTTGAGCCTGGGTACTCGTTTGTGTTATTTTCTTGTAAATCACTGACTGAATTCTTTGTCGAAATGTATATGTTTTCCTTTGTTTACCAGTTGAAAAAAATGTAATTTGTTTGATTTTTACTTTTAAGTTTGTGTGTATTATCTGGTTTTCTGTCACACATCATTTGCTGCAATGGCGTATGTTCTAAATACTTCTTTAATTTGTAGAGTTCCTCGGCTAGTTCGTGATTGTCTATAACAATGGTTAGTTTCCTCCGGCTTTCCATGCTATTAGTTTTTCTGCTTGCGTTATGGAGTGTACAGCACTGGGGAAAACTTCCGTAACTGGTAAACAATGACCACACACAACTGGCGTCTTTCCCTAGGCGGCTCTAGCAGGAAGCCGTAGCCTCTAATGTGGCAACCCTATACGCATGGGTCACGTTACCAAAGCTAATCACCTATAAGGACTATGGTTTTCCTCACGGCCTTGGAAGCTCAGATCTAGACACTGCTATTAAATATTTACCCCCTTACGATTGATGTTAGTTCCTTTATTATCCGCAAATATGCATGAAAACTGGTGGCGCCACTAGCATACTAGTTTTAGTAAGTATTGTTTCAACATTAAGTGGAGGTATATTTTTTAAGTACATATATTATAAACTTACGTAAATTTAACCAGAACATTTTTTAACACTTGAGTTTTGATTAAAATAACGAACTTCTCTTTACAACAGCACCACTTATATAGGGGCGCCAGCAGTTTCGTTCAGTCATAAGGTGGTCAAAGATAAAGCATTAAATTGTAGGCGAGTGTCCAGACCTGTAAGATGGTGGTTTTCCTTGATTCGATTCCATGTAGGACAGAAAAACAGACCAAGGAAAGGTAGGCCTATTGCCGTTGTAGAAAGAGAAGCACAAGTAAACTTGACTGTTACATGCAGGGTTGCCACGTCTACCGTCATGGTCTTCCACTGAAGACAGATACGGGCAAGTCGAATAAATACCTGCAAATTTCACCTTATTTTTTGACGTAAGACTGGAGTACACTACGCCATGCCTGCGCATTATCCACACTTCAGAAGGATCTAGAAAATAATATTGTCATGAATGGAAAATCACTTCCAAAATTAGTGGAAGTTTGTGAAAATATGCTGCACACACTGACAAACTTCGTGTAGTAAATGTTGTTCATATAGCATTATAATCCTGACCGCAAGCACACCTCTATGTATTACGATTTCTATAATTATTAAAAACAATTACGGTCATAAATACTATTATTATCAACATTCTACAATTGCAACATCACTAAAATATCATTATGCTATATGCTATACTGTGCAACAAACGTTTCACGCTACAAATGCCTGAATTTGCACTGTATAGCGTACATTGCTACCATCTTAGTATGCGGTACATACATCACACGTATTCCAGTGTCTGATGCACTGAAAAAATTTGTTTTAAAAATATATTGCTGTTGATGTATCAGCGAATCACACAGTCCTAAAGGCTGCATACCGCAATGACCTTTCCAATTTCCAAGAATTGCTAAGTTTTTTATTTCAGTTCAAATGCTCAACGAACATTAACCGAGTAACTCGAAAATAAAAGCTATTTAAATTATTAAATTATTACCTACAATAGCCGAGGACGATGAATCAATAAAATGTCTACAACGGATGTGGACATTCAATTTAAATTTTAACTGAACACCCTAAATACGCAGAATCCGCACCCACCCACGTTTGTCAACAGTCGCTCGGGCCTTAAACAAATATTTGTATTTCAAGCAAACGTTATTGAGCCGGACAATGGGTAGCAGGATGGGTGTTAAATTAGTTACCTAGTATAATTTTTTCACCAAATATGTAATTCGTAACCAGTTACTGCCAAAAAATGTATTTTTTCTGCCGTATATACACAATTATTTCATTCTTAACATGACATAATATTTATCTAAGGGTAGACTGCTCGCTTATCAGCTTCTATACGTGGTTTAGGATAAAATTAACACTTTTGAAACAAGTTACTTTTTTATTTCAGATAATAAATAGTTTCCTGCAACTTTTTAATATAAACAAATCAACGTACGTTATAATTATAGCGTATAGATTGTAACGTACTCAAATGTTAATGTCTGAAGTCTCAAAAAACAATATTTTTTCAACTAACATTCTATACACGTTGGAAAACAAAAGTGCTTATTTTATCGAGAACCACATATAACAACAACAAGCTAGTTGAACCAATTGGATACAAAGGCACATAGCACAGAATCATGCGCTTCTGTATATTTGTAAGTTCTCTGATAGGAACCAAGTTTATGTGGTTGCCAAACCACTAGCCTCGCACCACAGCGATGCAGGTTAGATTTATGGTGGGATCGCTCCCAACTTTCACATGCATGTAGGACACATGTCAGACATTACCGTGTTTCGGCAAGTTTTCTTGGGGAACTCCCCTCTCTACCTTTCTGGCCCTCCGCTACTGCATTTTCACTTCATTTATAAAGCTGGATTATTAGCAATGAACAAGCACAGGTTTTACAACTGACATACATATTACAAAATCCCAGTACATTAATATTTGAGAAGAAATAACATTCCAGTTTCTGCTCCATCCTTGCTTCACATCGTATCCATGAACATTCACTTGGTTCACGTGAACATTCTCTTCTGACGTCATCGGATGAGTTTTGTCTTCTGCAATGTCTATGCCTGAAGAAATTTGGCTAAAACTTAATCTAACACTGGCGTGTAAATGGAAATTCATAATAAATTTACATATTGGCAGAGGCCGGAAAAATTCGCTCTTTCACTTACCTGTAAGCTAACTTCCAACAATATTTGTGAAATAGTTCAGAGAACATCTATTTATTAGTTGAGCTCTGATACAGTGAAATGAGCCTGTATTCAGCTAAAGTTTTATTATTAGTTCAGCTACTTCCACGAAGTGTTGAGTAAGTCAACGGACAAACGTGAACGTGATACAGACATATAGTTGCTGGAACATTGCCTTTTGCGCCTAAAAGAATACACGAATTTTTCGAGTCTCTAATATAGGCCTAAGTCCTAACTGCATTTAAACGTGTAAGTGTACTTATTTACCAAATAATGTTCCAAGCGAAATCTGACACGCATCTGAAGCCACGTTGTCTTCACTTATATTTTTTTTAAAGAAAAAAGCCGGATCTTAGAAATTATTTACCACAATTTGGGCAATTCGTAGGCACTGTTTCGTATTTCACCTTTCAAGCTGCACCGAAGAAGAAGAAGAGGAAGGAAGAGGAGGAGGAGACGAAGAAGAAAATATAGAACATCTGAGAACAGCTCACTGTGAATGATAACTTCTGAAGTCAACATTTGAATAAGTAATAACAATTGACAACAGCAGATGTGCAATAGTACACATTCTGTCATTCAGGCTAACAGTTTCTCTGTCAGCGAATTGATGAATATAGTTCAACCAATTGACGTGTTTTCTGCGTGTGTCTTGCTTGTCCTATTTTAAAAATCAGTGGTAGAGACAAAAGTACAGCAAATTTTGATTAAGGTATTCACGAAGTACTGAATTAGGTATGTTTACATTTACGTCCAGTGAAATGTTAGTTTCGACTCCTACGCGTTTGAGGGAAAATATGCATTTTTTTGACACATTTGTAGTTTAACGGCTCCACTAATTTTGCGCTTGAACAAGACCAGACCTATGGCAATGATAAATCTACATATTGCAGAGGGAAAACATTTCAAAGATCTGAAAAATTGTTTTCAAAAGTATTCATTTGATCGTGGGCTGTTCTTAGGTCCAGGCTACATTCGCAGTAACACCCTAACAGCACTGCGGTACGAAAGTTTGTAACTTTACTCTGACGACTACAATTAATGAAAAATTAATGAAAATGTCCAGCGACCAATAGTATTGATTGAAACAGTTCTGCCTCGGTCTATAGCTCAGCGGGTAAAATGAAATAATATAGTCAATATTGATATGACAAGTTACTTGATATGGCGGCAAATGGCCCTAGCTTACCATGGACCAGAATATACCAGGTCATTGATCAGCGATTAAGCCTAGTCACACAACTCCGCGCCGCACGTGAATTATGCGAACAATGGCCGATTCCAAAACTTTGTCGCGACTCGGATCCCCGTCTCTTTGGTCTGGCAAAGCACGAAAAAACTAATTGCTCCCGATCTAGGACAATCGACAATATCCCGGGACAGACACTCTGTCGGCGACACTTCCGCGAGACGAGACCCAGCCCCGAGGACGGCAAGACGTCCGTCAACCTCGAGCACTGAGATGCGTCTATTTTGGATTCTTCTATTAGTATATACGAATATAGTTTGTGTTATTCCTATGCAAGTATGCTATTTACACATTATATTACTACAATATCTTGCCTTGCCTTTAACTTTTCGATGATACTATTAGAAGATGACCATAGAGAATTATTTTGGCTAATTTTTCAACAATATAAGAAAAATCCAAGAGTGATTTTATGGTTTTCATTGCGCGTATCTTAGTATTACTTTTTTTATGGCCGGAACAGTTTAGTTACTGTGAGACGTAATTTTTTCATTTAGCCATGTCGTCATGCAAAAATGTTAGGGTGTTAACAACTTTGAGTGAGTGAGTGAGTGAGTGAGAGATTTTGGTCAGCGCTTAACGTCGAGGTTTTCAGCGCTGCTGCGGGGCACATCATGTGAGTATGGAGCAGCGCCGGAATGAAAGGGCGGGCGAAACGGGAGATCCACGAGAAAACCCGCCGACCAACGGTATCGTCCGGTACTTCATCGAGGTAGTGTCTTAAATTTTGAATAGTTGTCTATTCGATGAAAACATACAATTATTACTTTATTCCGCCTTAAAACATCGGTCAGTGATACATTTAAAATTAAATAATACTATAACTGTACTAAGAAAATGGCATACTTTTCAAAAGTTACATAAATAATTCACCGTAAGAAGAATCTTCTAAAGCATCACTAGCAATTCCTCTGACGTATTTACGAACTAAAGCGCGAAAGAAAAATTGGCGGTAATACGTTTACACACAAACCAACCAGCTAAGGGAGCATGAGAGAATTTTTGCCTCCGCCTTACATCCTTAAATTCCCCAGTCTTTTGTTTCACTCGTAAAGTTGGCACATACATCTCCTCGCAAACATCTAATCTCGCCACAAGGATTTACCCCTTGGCATCTCTCTTTCCTATCCTCGGAGCATTTCTCTAGCTCGTCCCATCTGTGGGAGAGACGAGGGAGATTTTTTTTTTCGCCGGGAAAATATTCGCCCCATGCAGGCTTGCCAACTCTCCCTCCTTCCCCAGCCTACCTCTCATACCGATAGCACGGAAATTCACCCCCTCCTAGCGACTGCACTCACCCTCCCTTGAACCAAACCCACTCGACGACCATGAGCCATGGACGAACACTTCCCACAAAGCAGTCTATCCATCATCAGAAATGCAAAAGCCGACGGAACGTGGTTTAAAAGGTTTTCTCTTTGCTCGCTGCCGCGGAGATGAAAAGAGGGGTGAGTTGCCGGGGTTGGGAGGGGAAGGTGGTTGAAAAGAGGATGATGAGAAGAGAAGCTTGTGGTCGGCAAGTACGTACAGCCAAACCAAAGCAGCAGGTCTTCGGGGCAAGGTGCACCACACCGGAGGATAAATAACGTTTTTCCTTTTAAGAGATTCGCGACCGGGGAATGTGAAATACGCACTGCTAGAGAAATCCCAGTAATAGTAATAGTAGTAGTAGAAAAAATGCTAAATGAGACGAACTCCGAAAAAAATATATAAACTTTCTTTCGTTGATTATGAAATAATGAGTTAATTAAATAAACAGAGCACCGAAATGCATAACGCATGCCTTACAGTAACATAATGGATAGAGATGATGGTTAGGGCCGGATAGTTTTCGAGAAAAGATTTTTGAATCACTTTGTTTCAGTGCCTTACGTGCGCACCTGCATCTCTGCTTTGAGGTCAGTGATTGGATGCCTTAACATACAACGTCTGGAGGTTAAACCGGCAAATCACAGACGTGTTGTGTCACAGTTGTCCGTGTACTGATTGGCACAGTCAAATGCTCAATAACCAAAGATGTTAGAAGGGTCCAGATGGAGCATGTCACCGGGAATTGTAACCAAACAAACGCTTGACGTGACTGGTATCAATATGGCCGACTAATTAAAAAATTGAGGAAATATTAGTTATGAGGTGTGTAAACAGGGCTATAATATAGAGTTTTCAACCTAAAATATCAATTAAAAAGCATAACATATTAATATACCATAAAAAATACCAGTCTGATGTGTACTTTTGAGGTTAAAGCAGTATGGCAGCTAGCAAATTTGGTGGCTACCTATCCCCCCTCTTGCCTTCACTCCCCTCGCCATCATTCAGACCTTATGCTACTCCCGTGATAGTAACTCTGCACAAAACGCTGTGTCAAAAATAATGAAGTTGAGCTGCAGGTGTGCACGTAATACACTGAAACAAAGTGGGGCAAGCATTTTTGTCACGAAAACTACCGGGTCCTAATGATTAGAGAGAATTAGTACGTCAAAAGTTACAATGTAGCATGTACGTGTCACATGTTTTTACTCCGCTATTCGTGTTTTCACATTTAACCGTGCCAATGAAAAATCTGGCAGGCCTACGCCTACATCGATAGTTTGTCATTCGTCTGTGACAATTTTGAAAAGTTATTGTTGTCCAACCATATAAGCCGCAACTTGCTAGAGTGTTTTGGATACTACTTTGGCTCTTGATATCTTCACGATTTTTTCCTCTGCATAATGATGATGTATGACAATATAACGACAATGTAGTGGTTTGACAAGATACATGATAATGAAAGGTTAACTGATGTAGATGGTTCACGGTTTTGTATAGAATGTAAAACATACGCGTGGTACAACACCGAGAAAATACAGAAAATATAAAACGACTCACATTATTAACGCACTTATTTTCCTAACGCTACAAGTAATTTTGGAAGGTTAACACATGCACTAACATAACCCAGGCTGTAGATACAAACCCAGGGCATTCAACTTGATGCGACAGTGTTCCTGTCTCCTGTATCGTGTAACGTCAGAGCGTCGTTGTAATTCCCACAAATGCGAACAAACGTGTGGAAAAACTAACAGACAATGGACTTTAATGCAAGGAAACTTTCGAACTCCAGATTTATCTTCGTATCTGGTAACACTTTCAGTACATTTACTCGCCCCTACTGTCTGGCGTTTCTTCCCTCCCGTATATACAGCAGTCGTTTTCCTTCTCTCTCTCTCTCTCTCTCTCTCTCTCTATATATATATATATATATATATATATATATATATATATATTTCGGTGCTACTGAAAACGAATCTGCTTCTATTGTACCGAATTAACGTTTTGAATTTAACATTACATTTGATTTACTTACTACTACGTATTTTTTCTAGCTAATTTGGCACGTAAGATTTTAAGATGGTATTTTTTTTTGTTTATGATTTAATTCCTGTATGATTATCCAAAAGACTGGAAAACCCTGCAGATATTTCATCCGAATTTTAACTATATAAATTAATTTTTCCTAGGTTGATAAAGACTCCAACGAGTCTAAGAACTTTAGCTGAAGGTTGCGTAACCGAAGGTTCAAGTTAGCTTTTGATATCATACAAAAAAAAAAGTAAAGAAAATCTCTATGACGCAAACCCCGACGGTCCGATACTATATTACAAAATCATATCGAGATCTGAATATTCTCGCGCTAATATCAGAGGAAGATTTCAGTTATAAATCTACAGATATAAGCTTCAGCAACTCGCTTAGGAAGATAAAAGGCTTTCCTTCCTTGCTGCACCTTGCGTGTGTCTAAATCACACTTCTCATGGTGGCCAGAATTCTGAACGATTTTCACGCTGGCAAGAAATGAACGTGTGCAAATTTAAATATGTTGTCAACAAATAATATTTTACAATGTGGCTTTTAACGTTGTTTATAAGTGATAATAATTTGCAATACTTTTGTTTGAGATTTTCTACGTGAGGTTAGATTTCAATCTGTGTGTGTACACTTATTTATTAACTTATTTTAAGTTTTCTAATATTTTTAATTATCTGAAATCAAACGTTGTCAATCGATTTCTGAGCATATATCCGGATTGTGGCCATTATTTAAATATGTTCATGCATTAAGATAATATTTGCGATACTCATTCAACTACACGCTTTCGTTTTATTCCTGCATTTTTATTGTCTGACAGTAACTTTTATTTAAACGTAGTTTAGCGATACTGAAAATTTTTTTAAAAATTATCTCAGGTGGTGTTTTAGTACCACAACAAAAACTAGTATCTTACTTTCATTTAAAGTTCTTATTTGGTATCATAAATCTCGTTTTCTAAATTACAAGTCTTTGCCAGAAAGATAATTTTGCCGTTTTTCCTCTATAATTATCCTTACACCAAGGTACTTAATCTTTGTTTTCTACCTAGCGTTATTCATAACCAACAATTTGCACTTGGACTTTCACATGCCTTCGTAATAATTTTTCTCTGTGTAAATGAACAAGTTACACTATGCTATTAAGTTAAATATTTAATTGTCTATGCAGACTGTTCTTCGGCAACACAGTAATTAGGCCTATTCTTTTCGCTCCGCAGGGTATGAATTTAAAAAAAAAGTATCTTCCGTCTGTAACATCATAAATTTTAACATGAATACAAAAGCAAAATATTGACGCATACATCATGTGCTTACTTCCGTGGATTGCTCAGATATCTTCAGTTCCGTGGTATATAATTAGTTTGCCATTTAAGTATTTTATATATTTAAAAAAATTTTTTTTTTTACTTGTGTGTTTCTTTTAAATCTCAACGAATTTTTTTTTGCGTTGGCGTTAAAATCATTTACGAGTTATCATATTATTAAGTCGAAAACAAATAGTAGTTTGGTTTGAATTTTTGGTCGGGAGAGTTTCGCCTTATTTGTGTTTATATTTTTGTTTCGAAGGTTCTTATTTAAGACTTGTGAGAATTTCGTCGGTAATACAATTGAACGGCTTTTTTATTTAGTTAAAACCAGTTAGTTTTAGGAACGTTATCGAATCTGTACATTCAGAATATCAAACAGCAATTTGCATCAACGTTTTCCCGACTTGATCACCAAATTTAAGTTTTGAATGTTAAAAAAAATTCCCAAATAAATTTTCACTACTACATTACACAGGCAATGTCTTTAAAAACGGTATTGTAATATCAATTTATAGCACTGATTTTTTAAGTTCTGTACAAAATTGTATACGTATATTTGTACTAGTGCAGCGTTGTTATACATTTTACTACCGTTTTGTGACTGTAAACAGACATGACGTAGTTACATCCAACTTTGACAATTCAACTGAAATCTGTTAAAAAATTTTCGATTTCACTTTTACACTCTTATACAATTAAGTACCGAAAAATAAAATTGTCCTACCACCGTGTCAGCGCTGGACACGAGGAAGTGAGGTCACATTGAAATACCGCTTGCATGTGTTCGTCCCAACCCCCTCCTTGCACTTAACTTTCTCGAGAGACGTCTGCCCCTTCGAGCAGTCCCAGTCCCAGGACGGCGACGACGACGTATCAACCATAGGATAGTCGGCACAGCCCTCATTTGCAAGGCGCCGCAGGCTCGCTCAAGTCTGAGCAGTCCCCACACTCCAGCACCGCCCCCCTTCCTCCCCAGAGCGTCTGTACGCCCGGCGTGCCTTCCCCAGGGAACCCTCCCTGGTCGGCCCGACATTGATTTACACTCCCTCCAACCCTCGTCTCTTGCACCCTCGACGCCGCCGCAACCCCCGCCTGCCTCCGGCGTGAGCGCTGCTTCTGGACCGCACAGCCCTCCGCCCACCCCTCAGCCACCCTTCGACCAGATACAACCCTCCTAGCTTCGATGATGACCCCCATGTGATCCCCCATACCTCTTCCTCTGTCGCTAGCCGTGATAGAGGCAATGGCCAGCCTTACTACAGCGCGCGGTCATATATATGAACTCGAGCGGCTGGGGAGGGTCGACCCAGATCCCTTACGAACGCCGCCCCGCCTACGTGCAGTATGGGGAACTCGGGAGGGTGGGGGGAGGGATTGTTCGATCAACTGCCCACCTCCCCAACAACCCACGGCTGGACCACCGGCCCACCGGTGCGATGATATGCCCCTCCGGAAATGGAAGCCGCCGGACCCCACCAATCAGCGCCGCGCCGCCCCGGGCCGCGTTCGAAGTTCAGTTCATCGGCGCGTTCTGACGCGATGTCGCGTCGCATTGCAGCGCCATGACCTGCGTCTGCTGTCGGCGAAGCGATCGCGTGGCGCAGTTCCGAGTTGTTTGATGACAGCGTGTTGAAACAGGATTCAGAATTTACATTACCCACATAAACGTACCGTGGTGTTGCGTACAGATTGCTATGTTTTTGTTTTCCTTATTTTTGGGACAAAGACTTCCCTATAGCAATGTGAACCGTCGCATTGTTTCGATTATAAACCATACGGGAAAACGGGAAATAACACGAAATCTAACCCAAAACATTTATTTCAGTCCATAGCCTATTATGACGTGTTTGACCAATAGTCAGTGAAGGACAGACAAAAGTTTCTAATGAAGAAAATAGTTTTTTTAAACTTCGAGTTGATTGAAGTAAAACTGAATAAATCAGTATTTAAGATGGTTTAAAAGATACCAACATATTTAGGCAACAACATTTTCAACAGTCAAAACTAGTTTAGATTTCAGACAATTACACGATAAAGGCATTGGCTTCCAACCGCCATTAATTTTATAATGATTATTAAAGATTTATTTCTCAGTATACCATATAAATTTTTTTATAAAGTTAAACAGATCGAGGTGTGTAAAATGTCCAGATAAAAATAACAGAATTTTATATTAACAATAAAAAACCAACCTTGATCTCCCCAGTTGGCTCCGAGTGACCAAAACGTCTATGCCTTCTGTTACCAAAACTACAGAAAGTTTATACCAGCAGAGTATTAAGTCTTATTTGTACCTTCCCTTCAATCATTATCGACGTTTTTAATGCCATAAATTAAAGGGTATCGACTTTTAATAATAATTTCTTGCACGCTGTAGATAATTAAATTCATGTAACTTCTACATCCACATAAAATATACAATTTCACTTTTTCAATCAGTCGTTCTCCGAAGTTCAGAATCTGCTAAAGGAAATGTAAATTTAAGTGCGACATGTTTAATCTACCATTTTCCCCTTTACTAGCAGATTTGAGAATTCGCGTACTCATGTCTAAACTTTGTTTTTAATCTCGAGCCAAGTTAAGAACTAAATGTAGAAAAATAATCTCAAATATTTAGCACTGTCTTTACTCGAGGTACAAAATGTATTGCATGACAAAATTATATTGGATCCTTCATATAACATTGCAGTTTTATTGTAGTTGAATCACTTTTCGTTAGGATTTAAAACCTTAGTTCATTGAGGCTTTCGCTATTTAGATAAAAATGTATAATGTGTTACCACTTCATTCATACAAATGTAATAACCGTCTTTTTGGTTAGTCTGAATTTAATAGCTCTTGCTTGAGCTTCCTTATTTTTCTCATCACACTTATTTTTCTGAATACTGGCTTATATTTCAAACGTATGCGCCATATATTGACGATTTTTCTTTTATTCTGTCAGTTTGATTGAGATCCTAAGACTTCTTACACATCATAAATGCAGCTCGTTATAAGCTTATAAGAAAAATACTTTCATTGATTTTCATGAAAAATATACTTATATTTTTTCTTTTCAATTTCTCTTGTTCAAACTCTGTTTGGGTATGATTTAGCATAAATATTGGTTCAGTATCGTGTAATTCATTCCCAACAAAAACTACAACTTCTTTCTAAAGCACATTTGTTACAATTTTCTCTTCTTTGTGTATTAGTTTATAGAAAATTTCTAGTAACCAAATTTCATTGTACACATAAATGTCTGTCTCGTAAATAATACCTCGCTTAATTCAGTTTCTCATTCATATGAGATCCATGTAAATAAGGGTAAAATTACTATTTGTTTATTTAATGATAAATGATTAAACATTTCCTAAGTGTCCATACATCAATACATTCAGTAATCGGAAAGAATACTAAATATAACATGAGGACACAGATTTGTATTGAACAAAACTAACATTTTTATCAGGTGGGTTGTAAAAAATACAAATAACTTTATTTGAGCATCCGCAGCTTGCGAACAATATTTTGTTTGACAAGGAGCGGGAGAAATTTTAAAAACATTTTATAATACGAAGCTATTACTTAGATGATTTTTTTGTGGTTATTGTTTCTGAAAGTGACTTCACTGCAATGCCAATCTGTCGAAATTTTATTTTCAAATCGCAGTTGTCTCATGAACCCATTTAGTATACTAATGTTGAGATTGTTTTAAAGATTTATTTTCTTCATGTGGCTCGAACTAGAAATTAAATTCGCTTCATTTAATCCCTAGAAAGTCCTATGAAAATAGTTTCTATATAGCAAAATTGTTCGTCGTTGCATATTTACATGTCGGCGTGGCTCACAGTGCTGGGCGATATAGTCTTATGTGATAATTAACTACTGTTTTCTAAACTCTCGACAGGACCAAAGTAGTTGTCCGCACTCGTAAAAGTGATAAGCCTTTTTGTCTGGCAAGAGTTAACCGAGTTACTTAAGAGAAAATAACAAAAGTTTTCAGTTATAATACATCAAGCCTCTTTTCAGTAAGTAAATAACCTAACAGATAATTACATTCTGCAGAAAAAAAAATATTACAGTAATACAATGAATGTGAAGTGACATACCAAAAGCGCTACATTAAATTTTATTAGTCTCTTTAAAGATAAGCTTAGCTATCAAATAGATTTGTAATATGTTTACAACCCAACTTTCAAATACGGATAGCTTAGACTCTATAACAAGGACAATGAGTGAATGATAAGATTTCTAGTTACATAAGCGTGACTTGTATTATTAGCTTTGAATGTACTGTTACGTAAATATATCCAGTGTCAAACCATCATTTATTCAAACACGTGTTGCAAAAATTAATTGCTTGGTTTGGGTGTCGAAACACCGTATGGCGACATAAAAATAATGAAAAGGTTAGGAAAGTGGGATTTAAGTCACAACTTGCCAGCACCACTCCTGTACCTGGATGAGGTTTCCGTCATAGCATTTGTTAATGAATCATCTGCAGCATTCACTTTGAGTGATTTCGGAAAACCATGAAAAAGCGAAATCAGGAAGGTCTGAACCGGGAATCGAATACGGGACCTCCCAAATTTGAGTCAAACGTGCTGTAGTTACGTCATTTCCCTCAATTATAATATTTTAATATTTACGTACTTCGTTCACTTAACACATAGAGAAGTTTCAGGCTGCCAAACTATCGCGTGATTTCAGCTATCATAATTAAATTGTCATAAACTGCAAATTAGTAATCATTTCGAAGTACAAAGAACATTTTGTGTTAGAAATGTAATCACACTTCATACACTCGGTGTTCGCTTAATGTATTTTATTTCTCCATTCATGATGTGGTAGCGTAAGATATGCAGTTAGGGAGGACAACTTTATAGTACTTTGCAATGCTTAGGAAAATAACTACGGTTACGTACTTTATTTTTTTGCTCTCATTTTTTAATTTTTATTTTTGGCACAGGTGAACGGGAAGCATACAAATTTAACTCTGCCGCATTCAATTTAATTAGATATTAATGTGAATAACCCATAATTCCTAAACGATATATGCATTAGAATGCTTTTAACTTCCTTTGTATAGCGACAGCAACTGCAGTGTATCAACAATAATTACAATTTCCGATATACAAGATGAGTACACGGTATGTCAGATTATTAGCCTATTATCGGCCCACATAAAATAATTAAGTTCTTATGGTAACAAGAATTACGTTACAAGGTACTATAGGTTTTTTAAATATATGCAAACAAATAACAAATATTGAAACATTTTTCAACTACCAGAAAGTTACTATTTTACTAAATCTGTTACAACAAAAGAGTGAATGGTGTTACTTAAAGAAAGAATATCTATCTCGCAGAATTTACCAAAACTTTACGTGACACGTATTTTCATTGTATCACTGTACATATATTATTTATGTAGAGTAAGTAAAAAAAATAAAAATATTAAAAAACATAATTTCTGATTTGTCTAGATCTCTACCGCGGTGTATGCAGGGTTGTTTTTGTTCGTTGGGTTTATACGTAAGCCTCATTTTAGGGTCTTTTGCCAGATACGCATTTTGTCCACATAATAAAATACACACGCGCAATATTAAAATGTTGGTATTTTGTTTAAAATCACTACCGAAATAATGGCCCTGATACGAAACGCGAATTTTGAGACGCTGGATGTCGAAACGTGTCAAGTGTACAAAACCGAGTAAAGAGGCGTCAGAGTTCGGTTTGGCGTTTGCTTTTCAACGCCTCGGTCAGACCAGTGCACAAGATAGCAGAAGAGTCAATTGCACTTGTCGCTTTCCATGTGCAGTAAAATAGAACCTTGGAGAAGAGTGTTTGTTGACTTCACACATTAAGTAAAATATTTGGTACAAGGCAACCATCTACACGTTTATATGTGCTCCAAGCCAGAGAACATATCAGAAAAGAGTTATAACTACATGTTAAATGACACCAGTATTCTCATCGAAGGCGACTCAAGTTGGCAGTATTTGCCTCTGAAAAGACTCCAACATCAAAAGACGAAAATGACTGTTATTTTAGTTTTCACGTTGCCGTCTTCGCATATTGCTATTTCACAATATAATTTTTGTTACTACACGTAACTTATGAATATATATTTAATATAATTTTCTGATTCTTAATAACGGATGTTAGTACAGATACATAATAACAATGTGTTATTTCATTATATAATTTATATTTAGTTGGATAAATTAATACTCTATATGCCCTCAACTTCTACAATGTTCGTCGTATTCTAGTTACGAGGACCTGTTCCAAACCACAAACGTGTTTGGAATATTGTTGTAGCCACCCCGGCAGTCATGTCTCACAAAATAGATAGTTGCTTGTATATAATATAATTTATTTTCTACACAATATATTCGTGGAGCGGAAAAAGAAGGGATTCCTTGTCGGCAGAATACAAAATATACATTTATTTATCCAGTTCGATGACACACGTATGGAATGGTTTGTCACCTTGTCATTGTATGTATGATTTTTAAAAATTAAAATAAACCAAAAAGAAAGTATTAGTTTACAGGACATAAAAAGTTCAATTTATGTGAATCCTCGCTCCTAGTACTATATATTTTCCTACTTAAAAAAGCAGGTTAAAAACAGAAGCTATCCACTACAAACCACTTGATTTTTTTTATATTCGGGCTTAGAATTCTCTCTAGTGTCAATCAAACATGCCCATTAAGAGGTCCGTTTTCTTGTCGCAACTAAAGTTTCCTTCTACAGAATAGATTGTTCCGTCTACAGACAAGATAATAATTTGTATATACTAGATTTGTTAATATTAACAGTTCACATTGTTGTAGAAACAAGACAAACAGCAATGGTAAGGAAATCTATTTTCTGTCCATATTTTAACCGAATAATGTTTCCTTCAACAACGCAGTTTACTTAGCAGGGCAAGAAAAAAACGTACGAGTTCAATCTATTAAATAGGTTTTGTCTGGCAAATACGAACAAACAACTGTGGTATTAAATTTGTTTCGTCATGTATAAACGTATATAACCTGGTATGTATCAACTTTTTTTTTTACTTTAATTTTAGTTATGTTTTCAAATATCCGCGAATTACTAATAATACTTTTGTAATAAATATGTAAGTGTTTGTGTAGGTTATCAGAAATATATTGATGTGAGTTTTACAAATTTCAGCGGAAAAAATTGTGTAGTCATCGTCAGCAACAGCACGTGAAATGCTGCAGCAAAGTTGCAAATTATGTTAGTAACTTCTTTAACAAAATATTTTTCGTATTTTTGCAAATTAATTCATAGTTCAACATATATTTAGGTACCATATAAACCAACAAAAGTCGACGAGTTTCACAAGAGACTGCATTCTTTAACTCTGAAGCTTGGGGACAATTTGAAAAATAATTAAATGAATAAAATAAAGCACTCGAGTAATGACCTTACCCACTTGGCCACACAGCGGATATTTTGCCTCGTGCTTAAACTCCAACGAACGAATTAACGGAATTCCAATAACATAAATAGCACCGCAAACGATAGCCCATCTCAATCAGCTAAAAGTAGATTCCTTGGATCACTTTACGACGATGGAACGGTCGACTGTGTAGACAGCGTGAATAACGTTTTGCTGTGATTAAGTTTTTTTTTTCTGCATTAACGCAATTTTTTATACATTTACTTACTCCAGTCCATTACACAGACTTTCTAACAGTTTGTTTGGATCAATCATAAAAGAACTGTAGCTGGCTTAACAACAAAGGCTTTTGTAGTTCGAAAATAACTTTCCAATCAAATTTAAAAGAAAATCCTGTATTTATTTAGCCACAATATTTACATATATCTCTCACTTCATTTCATATACTCTGTCATATTTTAATTATTTGAAGTGGAATTTTCTCTCATCACAGTAAAATTACATTTCTCTTTCTTTTTTTTTCTTTTTTTTTTTGTGCACAGGATTTCTGTTCTATTTGGTAGGGCTTTACACATCGCTGGAAATGAAATTATTATGACGCCAGGGCTGACACATGTTGATATGTGGTAATTCATAGAATTTATAATCCCTTCGTTATTGATCAGAAAGAAAGAAAATCCCCCTCGCCGTATTGTATTATTATTCAAATTTCAGAAATAAAATTTCTTGTCCATACAAATATTTATTTTTCTGAACCTGAATTTTAAATTACAGCAACAATACTTATACACATATACATGATATATATATATAACAGGGTGATTTTGAACAACACCGACAAACTTCAGCATTTAGGGACACGGAAATTTCGCGAATACAATGACATGTAGGCTAGAATCCATTGTATTGTGCATACTCGAGCCCCGTTTATTCGATCATTATCTGTTGTTCCAGTGGCTGCAACGGCATGAACGTACAATGCCAGGAACAATCTGGTCTGTGACTTTTACAGTACTGTTAGAGACACTGGAAAATCGCGAAAATATTTAACATAGTCTCCAATAAACTGTAGTATCTCAACCGTGACCCATGCGAACAGTTTTATGGCAAACCACACACGTTCTGTGTTAAAACTGTACAGTTCTAATTGGGTCTGTTGAAGAGGGACACGGTACTTCATATAAACGATAGCCAATATAGGTGCAAAACTTTCAGTGTTATACATAGTATGTTAGAGCCTAGCAAACAATAAACTTTTCCCGCGACTTACCAGTGTCTCTAAGTACTGTAAATGTTGTTTACAGTGAATGTCCACCATTGTCTGTGTACGGAGCACATCACATACATCTTCGCAGCACTGTCTATGCTCTGTCTATCTGAGCAAATCAAGTGTGTCTTGAGCATAAACGGTATGTCCTAGACAGTAGCAACAAGAGAAACGTTTTGTTACACATGTCTCATTACTCACTAAACCATCTTCAAATGTTCGAAAACCCTGACGGTAAAATAGTTGCATGCAATAAGAGGGTAGTTTCCCCTGCAATTTTCCAAAGGGCGGAAGGTACCAAGAAGTCTTTGATGTTGGTTCGGGGAACCCAATAGCTTAAATTTTTTGTGTGTCATTTAGTTTCCAATATTTTGAAGAAAAAAAATACGATTTTAAATTTTGATATTTAGAGCCTTATTACCCCCCAATACTAAGTTTAGGCGAAAAATGCAAAAAAAATCATTTCTGCTTATTTTTCTATATAGAATCATTGTCGTAGTTTGTCGGTGTTGTTAAAAAAACACCCTGCATGTGTGTATTAAGCACACGCTTGTTTTTGGAGTACGTAATGCTTATTTTTTCTTAAAAGCGTAAAACTGTGTAACATTTACTTAGATACGAATAAACTACTATGTAAATCAATACACGTCGAGTTTTTCTTTGGCGTTTATATTTTTAATTATATAACTCTCAAAATGTTAATTGTCTTCATGTTTCAACTAAACAAGTTTGTGGTGTAAAATTAGATATTTTACAAATGGGCTCCAGAACATCTGCGTGGTGGAGCGGTGGTAAAACACCCACCTCGCATTCGGGAAGACATGGGTTCGATACCTGGCTCCAGCCAATCTGGTTTCGATTTTCCAGGGTTTTCCGAAATCCCTCCTTCCGAATTCTGGGATTGTTTCATAAACTGGACAGGGCCGACTGTCACCCGCTTCCCACGTGTACGTTCGAATGAATTTTACATGAAACCATTCTAGCAATTTAACTCGTGATGAAATATCTCATCATATGAGGCACAAGAAAGCTTAGAGCAGTTTAAACAAAGTGACATGCCCTCGACTGTATCACGTGACAATTAAAAAAAAATTCATACATAGAATACAATGCTTATCAGAATGATCGCCGTGCTTTGAAAAGACGCTCTAAAGAATACAATAGATTAATAATACCGCTTCACAAAACTAAGTTTTACTACCAAACCTTCACCACTGCTACGTCGAAGTCTTGGAACAACTTGAAATTAGAACACATTAATATTGAAAATGTTTATACCTCACAGAATATAATTAATAAGTACTATCTTACTCGACCCAGTGAGTTAGATACGTGTGGTTAATAGATCGTAATTTTAATGTAATGCTTGAATTGTAATTATACGTATGCGTGCTTCCGTGAGCACATCTATGTGCGTGTGTTTGTGTGTGTAAGAGTGAATGTGTGTGACAGAGAGAGGGAGAGTATATTTGTATAATTTATTGTGTGTGTGTGGGGGGGGGGGTGGTTGTGTAAATATGTTCCCTTACTCCACCTCCTCATCTGAACCTGAATTTTTTTTACTGCATGCAGTACTTTCTTACTGGTCAGCTAACCTGTTCAGTTTTCACCCCCACTATTTCAGACATATTGTATGTAGAGAAAATTTGTGTTATATCGATCTTATTAGTTTTAAGTGAATATGAATTTCAGTAATTTTTTTTTAAATATATGGTTATGCTAATAAAAGAGTAAACACATGTGATGGGCCCAGTGGAAGACAGGGGAAATATGCTATAACAGAGCCTGAAAGCCGCAAAATATATAATAATAATTTGTGGAATATGTTTACTTTTACTTAACGTTCAAAAGCACAGCATACATGCGTACAATGGTTTAAAAACGTGATTATATGCTGCGCGCTTTCAGTGAATAAAGTGGTAGCAATTCCATATTTGGCAGCGGTTAAACATTACGACCACACGCGCGCACAAATACACGCAAACAATTTTTAATACAATAAAATCCTCACCTGATGCAATGCCCGTAAGCTTAATAGTAGCTAATAATACACGCACACACACACACACATATATATATATATATATATATATATATATATATATATATATATATATATAAGTGACTTACTGACGTACTGACTGACAGACAGACTAAGACATCAAACTGCAGCCCAAACCACTAGACTTAAAATCATGAACATTTTTGTGTGGTTTCCCTTATATGTTTATATGTTATATGATGACCAGAGGCACGATTATTTCGCGTATTCATGTGGTAGCAGCCTAGAATTCTCAGTCCTATACACGAACTGGGATTTGACGATTGTTCATTGGCTTCTAACCGTGCATGTAGGTACCACGTGATTTCACCACGAGTTATTTCCTTATTTATTACTGGTTTTCAGTCGTCAAATGTGTATCAAAACAACTGTTGTCCGATCACAGTGACGACAGAGAAGTATACGTTGTGTAGGTTCAACCTGACCTAGAATCAATACGCGAAATAATCGTGTCTCTAGTGATGACGTTGTGGGATATCTTACAGACGCTTTAATGTAAGAGAATAATAGAATGAAATACGTAGTTTACGTGGTTTTAAGACTGATTTCCCCCGAGCACAACCATTGGTGATGGTGCCCTGAATAACATAAGACCTATTCATTTTTCAAAACGTTACTTGAAGTTGTGTGTAGACGAAGTCGCTGTTGTGGCTGGGACAAACTTAAGACTGCTTATTGCGTGGACAACTATAGTTACTTATCCTGCTGCAGAGTTAGATCAACTATAGCAGATTTATCATTCTAACACTTGAGGACTGAATTACCTATTTAGTGTACAAAGAGGTTTTTCAATTGAAGTAAATATTATCTGCTACGAGTAATACACGCGAGCAAAGCCGCGGGCGCACTGCTAGTATATTTATAATTTTTTTAATATGACTATTTTTAGAAGGGGCAGAGTCTTAAGAATTTTAGTTCATTCGCATAAACGGGCCGTGATGGCAGAAATAATGTAATTTATACATGAAAGTAGAAGGTTCGTAAGTGCAATTATTCATGCGATGTGGGACGAACATTACTAATCAAGTGACATAAATTCACCTATCATGTGCACATTGTCTGTCTTCTACCAACCCTTTCCACCAACGAATCACTTGACAAACATAGGCAAGGGAGCCTAAATTTTAAGCTCACAATATCTATATGTACCATAAATTTGATTAGAATTATATAATAAGGTATAACCGAATCTCTGGGACACATTTGCGTTATAAGTAGTGATGCAAGAATATCAGCTCGTTAAAGAAGAACAACGATATTTCTTACCGGTTTGTTGCGTGAAGTTGGCGAATGAGTAAATACGACTCCGTTTCCTCCATCAACAAGTCAACCACCCAGCGATACTAACACACACAGCTATAACTGACGTTTAAGTAAAACCTTTCTGGCCTAACACACACATCTTGGCGTACTAAGGCTAAAGTTGCTTTAACGCAAAAAAAAAAAAATTAGGCTAGTACTTCTAAGCAGGACAAAATATTCCTGCGAAAATAAATAAAGCTATTATATTTTGATTCCCGTGGTGCATTGTAAAATTGACGTGTAGTGTTTTCCAACGTTAATAATTCATTATCAACCCACGGAAAATAAATTTCACTTAATTATTCAATAAAATTCCATTTGAAAACTGCCAGCACACATAAAAAAAAGTTTCATTTAAAATTCGGTTTAATCAGCGAAATTGTTTGCAAGATAAAATACACGTTTATTTAGCGATGGGTAAACAACTACACCCTGGTGCGAACATGTCTTTCTCTGCGTATTTACACTGCAGAAAGGCATAAAATGTGTTCACGATTCACACACACACACACACATACATATATATACACATATATACACATATATACATATATGCATACAGCTAGTTGTCGACGCTTTTGCTTCGTAATGATGCTTACATAAAAACCGAATAGTTATTTCAGAAGTTTTCGAACTAAAGTTCGAGACATTAAAGGGGTAAAACAGGCACCCCTTAAACTTGTTTTCACAAACGAAAATTCTTGTTTCGTAAGTAAAATAGTTAAATAAATAAATAAATTACAGGATGTTCCAATTTATAATTTTTTATTCTAAATAAATTTAAAAAAAAAAATGAATGTTTTATTGCCACATATTATTGCTTAAGAGAAGTGTGTACCAGTTTCGAATTTCCACATTTGACGCATGGAAACATCGGATGCAATAAGAGCCAAAGTACCACGCTCGACGAGGAACACATCGCCTCTATACACACAGCGTGCCGAATTGCTGTGTCATTTTTCGTTGTAGACTTCAAACGGCGACCATAAAATTACATATTTTTATGGTTTAAAGTAAAGGCAAAACTACATCTAGTTTTGCTCATTTTCGGGGTTACAGAAGTCTAAAAAAGCAGATTTTAGTCATTTTGAGAGGACCGAAAATCATGTTTCTAACAAGCACTGTGAATTTTTAAGATTACAGAAACGTAGTTTCAAGAGTGTGGTATTTTCGTAGATAGGCCTACACGTAATGTGAATTTCGCGTACAAAAATACTCTACAACACCGTACATGTGTCAGGCGAAGTTTTCTCTTAAATTTGTCAAAAATAACGTTTTTTGTACAGGTCTACTTCAAAGGACTGCCTCTACTGCTGCAGGACAAATTCAATGCACTGGTATTTGTCTCTAATAACGACAGGAAAACTTATTTTTTAAACTGTTCGAAGCATCAAACTAGCTGTAAATTAAGTATGACCACATAGAGAACGTCACGGCCCTTATTGTAAAAGACTGCTACATGCGTAGTTGCAATAGGCTAACTAGATAGTTGAGAGTTCAAACCTGTAGCAAAATTACCGTTTTTGATGTTGACAGTACTTTAAAACTCGTCGTGTTTCTTTCTTACTATGGAGATTTTACAAGCAAAACAAATAAAATTGAACCCTGCTTAGGTAATAACTTGACATTTTGCTGGGGACAATACTAAATAAACCCAGAATCGAAATTATGAACACAAAATTTAAATTAAATGAAACGAAAAAAAAAAAAAAAAAAACAGGAACTATGTGGACGGAACAAAGGAAACAGGAGAACAGTCGAAGATTGAAGAGATTTTGGGAAGAGAAGAGGAAGAATGTATATAAGTGGGCACTGAGTTATCATGAGACATTCAAGTTCAAACACTGTCCTTTAGGGCAAAAATTAATAAAAATGCATGTAATATCTGTTCTACTAGATACGAATATTTTCTACAAAGGAGAATTTACCTATGTCACAGACGAAGAGAGAAGAGGCTTAGTTAAATTTTACCATCAATAACGCACGGAAATTAATTTAAATTATTATTATTGAATATGTCTGAAAATGACCAATCTTCAAGCAGCTTACAACAGTGTACTACTATAGATATAAAAACGTGCCAGCAGCGATTCTGCTGGTCAGATGCGTTTGCTATTGTTCCTTGTCACCAAAATATCGCGTCAATGTCCGGCGTTATATACACTATTGTACAGTATTTGTTAGTAATAAGGCCGAGTGATAGTCTCTAAAAGTTGCAGAGATGGACGTGTATGAAAACTGCTTGTCGCATGGATAGTTATATAACTTTGGCCGATCCCGGCAAAGGGGAGGGGGGACCAGAGGGCTCGCCCCCTCCCCTCTTTTGACATTTTTTGTATAGTTTTTCCTTAAAGTATTACAACATTTTAGTGTTATATCAAATTTTTTTGTTTGGGAATCGCCATAAATAGCACCATTCTGCACCTTAAAAACTATTTTTTTTTCCGGGGAACAACCTCCTGACCTCCCTTCTTTGACTCGGAGTGTGGACATAGCTAATTTTTAAGGAATTTCCCCCCCCCTCCCCCCAAAAAAAAATCCTTGAACTGGAACCGCCTCTGCAATATACGTACCGTCAAGCGTGGTTGCTTTGTGACAGCAGGTGTTACTTTGTGCCACTCAAAGTGTATTTTACGTCATTTGAGTACAAAATAACTAACTCTAATTGAGTTCTGTAAACTATATATTCAAATCAACCATTTAGAATTAAAATTTGTATGCTAAACATCAACCAAATAAAAATTTTGAGTGGCACAACGTTACCTAGAGTTGGCACAAATTAACCCCATTTGCCGGAACGTGGCTTGCTTCAGGGTAAGCTCAACAAGAAACTTGGTAATCCTAGCACCGAATGGCCGAACCACAAATCTACTGTACAAACAAGTCCTTCGATAAATGTAAACATTAGCTGCTACAAGTAAAGTAACTCGGGGAGGGGGGGGGATAACAGCCATGCAGGTTTTTTTACATTTCGTTAATTGAACGGTGTTATGCATCAATAGGCTATTCGCCAATTTCTAGTTTGGAATAAATTGTTTTTTCTGCTTTGGAACGATCTTATAAATAAAATTTATTTTCCTCCTACATCATCCTGTGGTTATGAATATTGGATTTATAGAACTAATATACTTTTGCAAGACCGTTTCAAATCCGAAATGTTTTGCTGATAATACGAAATTTGCTCATAATCTACTGATTCTTAACAAAGTCCAATTGTTATTTGAACTTCGGTCAAAGCCCATTACACACTACTAGTTAAAACATACAATGTTTAGAGATGGTGGTTTATCGCAGGAAAACTCGACTGTTTGCTGGGTTTCAACACACGTTCAGCTTACTAGAACATTACTGGCTTTAGTTGGTACTTGAAGCTGTTACCTTATTTGACTGAGCCAGTAAGAATCCCGATATTGTAATATTGGATGCCTGTTATTGGTGTGCAGACAGCACAGAAGTACATCACCTAATTATATATGTTGTAAGAAACTATTGCGTTTTCAAGGATATGTTGGCACGAAACATTTTCGCTCATCTCTAACAATGTTACAATGTATTAAAAATATAAAGATGAACAATAGAATACGAGTCGATGAGCACCTATTTAGGTGTGGTTATCCTTAAAGTATCACAAGTTCCATACTCTCGTTATTGTGTATTCGAAATACGCATTTACCTTCAGCAAGACGGTATCTTTACGTTTCCCAACTCTCTTTCGTTGGAACAAAAAACTTGAACTCATTTTTGTTTTTGCAAGAGCTCCCAAGGACGTTTCTGAAAATGTCATTAACAGGGCGATCACCGGCACGCACATTGAGCATAATTCCCCTTTGGGTTCGCTCTTCAGTGACTCCCCTTAAGGCGGTAGAGGAATTAAATTTCGCCTGGCACTGCCGATCGTAAATACAATTACTCTGCACCCGTCGCGTCGGGGTAGAAGTGATGCACGAGCCTTGGTGAGGAATATTCAACGGATGAGGAAGATGGGGGAGGGAGGAGGTTGCAGATAAGAGATCCCGGTTCCAAAAGCGCCGCGAAAATTCTGCGAGCCAGTTTCATTTCCCAAAGGCAGAGTATAGTCTGTAAGGGTGAAGGAGGGGAGGGATTGACGATACGCCTCGGCGTCCTTGGGAGGGCGGAAAGACGTCGTCCGTCAAGCGGGCGATTGTTAATTTCCTCGTAGCGCCTTAGGGATACGAGACGCCACAAGTCGCGTCGTAAGAGGAGGAGAAGCAGAAACGAGAAGAAACGAAGAGAAATTTAAGGGGAAAAAGGGGGGGAGGAGACAGAGAAAGAGAGAGGAGGTATTAAGGAACATGACTTTGACTGGTGGCCTGTTTGTTGTCCGCGCCCAGCTACTGCTTGTCGAGAAAGTCGTGTCCAATTGCTGCGAAGCAATTTGGAGTGATGGCCCCAAGATGAACTGCGGCGAATTATATTCCTCCCTGCGCTTAATTATATTACGTTACCCGTTAATCAATGTAATTAAAAAGTCTGGAGACCCGAGCTGTTACTGCTAAACTTTTGTGTAATTTACAGACGAGAAAAGTCTGATATTCGTATGGATGTAATTTAAGTTATGTAGTCATCCACTAACTCTATAAAACTTTATAAGTGTGTCATCGTACCATCAAATGATTAGCTGTCGCGGGCTTGAACACATTAGTCTGAGAGTCACCCGAGACGAATAAAATAGTTTTTATAACAAATTATTTCCTCATTATATAAAATATTTATAGTACACCAGACCAAATTATTATATTAATATATATCAAAATGCAAAACCAAAACAAGATGTTTCCGGCATAATTTATGAGTCTGCTTTCCTTAGTGTGGGTGCAAATTATAACGCACAAAGTTATCATCTGTCACATACACCTGAAAAATAATAATATCTTTATTTATTCATGCTGTTTTATCGTCTAACATTATAGACGTTCAACAATAAGGACCTCCGAAAATATCAAAGTTTAGATGATGAACTATCTACATGTTATATTCGGTTACTATCGGTGGTGATGTTCTCTAAACAAAACGGGTACAAATCTTTATTTATTCGTGTCTTTTTACTTTCCAAAATAGTGAACTTACAGAAAATGAACCCAGTAAAAAAACTTATAGGATGAACAATTCAACCATAATTTTTTGTTATAATTGGTCAATTGGTTTTCACGATAAATGACCGATATTTTGAAAACGTTAGCACAGCATTGTCAAAATGCATAAAAGTCAAGTGGGTTTACTATGCATTATAAAAAGAGTACTAAATATGACGAATTTCTCAAGAAAATGGTTCAGCAGTTATTTCGTGTGCTCGAAAATGTTCAAACAGATACCCTTAAAAAAATTAACGAATATTTTTTTTAAATACGTAGTAAGCCTTACTATCTTGCATGGAAATATAAAACTGGGGCATAAATAATACATAAACACATTTTTTCGTTGTTTTTAACTTGTGTTGTGTTGTCTGTTGTCTTTTGTTTGCTGTCCACTGTTCGATGTTTTCGTCTATTTCCATCTTTTTTCATGTTTGGATTCTGGTTCTATATTTGTGTCTGTCTTTTGTGTCTGGGTGGTATGTCGATATTCGACTGAATTCAATCTCTATAATTCTTTGTTCTCAAATATAATCATTAATATAAAACAACTGACAGAATTCCTCTGAGATTTTTGTGTGTGTTTTATATGGTTTTTGTTCTTTTTCTTTTTTTTACTTTGTCATTCAACCCAAGCTTGATCAGCAAAACATGAGCAATGGCATATGTCCACAAACCAATAAGTTCTAAACACATTATTATGTGCGATGCTACTACAACTTTAAGGATCGTTTCAATGTCTTCAGGGAACGGATACAAATTTAGTGACAGACATTTACGTTATTAATTTCCTCATTGTAAGGACACACGAAAAAGTATTCAAACATATCACAAGTTTCGTATCAAGCAAAGTTTGGTATGTCATTATAATGAATTCTGTCTCACTCAACCTCCCTTTACCTCCCTTGAGAAACTTCCCATTTAATGTGTGGCAGTTTTATGCAGAAATTTAATTCAGTTACTTCTTAATCTATTTTAAATCAGATGAATTATTAGTGGTGGACCAATTCCAATGATATTTTCTTGAGATAAAATGCGTTAATTTTTTTGATTTAACCGTTTTATTTTTAATACTAAAATTGGAAACAGAATCCTAAACCGAAATTTTGCTTATGATTTTCAAACCAAATTTGCCAATGCAGACATCATACCTGAGTTGTCTGCCTTGGGGGTGACTTGAGTTTTTATTTTGGTTTTGATTTATCTGTTTGTCCTTGTTTTTATTTCACCCGATTCCATTTATGGACTTTTATGTAGTGTGTGTATCCTGTTGACTATACCATACTCTGTTTCTTTTTTAGTTTTTCTATTATCTTTAGTTTTCATTGACTGTCATCTACATCGCAATGGAATATGTCCAAGAAACTAAATCTAGCCATGCACTTCTGTTGCACACTTCTTTCAAAGATCATATCCAATCATCCTGATTTCAGTTTACTATGGTTTCCCGAAATCGTTCCAGGCGAATGCTGGGTTAGATCCGTTACGTAGGCAATGACCAATCTTCTCCCAGTTTCGTGGCCATGTCTAAAGTTGCGTGTAATCGTATCTAATAACCTCGCTGACGACGAGACGTAAAACACATATAAAAAAAAGCAGTTTCCTCGAATGTTCAAAAGTTTCTGTAAAGTCAACTTAGCGTTCATCGGCTATAAGTTGCAGTCTCGAAGAAACAGAATTCACGTTGAAGGGTTCACTTAACAGCTTCCTGCTTAAGACAGCCATATTGCGAGGATATTACAACCTTCGTTAATTGTGAATTCGACTGCGGGGGTGCGTATCGTTAATAATACAGGCCGAGATACGTGATGCTTTCAGAAGCAAGCTAGCCTCCGCTATGGTCTCTCGACTCGAGGCAGCCAGGGATGAGAGCTAATCTCTTCTGCTATGATAGTAAATAGGGCTGAGGCCTGCAGGGCGTCTTACGGGGTGAAGGGGGAGCAGGGGGCATTCCCCCGGGCGGCTCCGGCGAATAATTCATGCCCGGGAAAAGATTACACGCATCAACCCTCCCTTCTCCTTTACCACCCATGCAACCTCCACCCCCTGAAGACCTTCCGGCAGAAAGAAGTCCCTCACCCCCTTCAAAAACAGACGAAGCGATGTCCGCTTCAGGAAAACCTTGCTACCCCTCTCCCCCAGCGGTTCGACCATCCACCCGGGACCCTGCATTATTGAGCACCTTCGTTAGGGAGTGCGGAAAAGGGTTGGGGTGAAAAGAGATGGAGGGGTGAGACATAAGGTGCGTCTGAAATATTTAAAACATTTTGCAGGGCTGTAGCTCGGTCAGGGGTGGTGTGGGATCAAAGGGGAGAGGAATGGGAGGGGCCCTTTCTCCCTGACGTCAGCCGGTGACGTCACCAACATGGCGTCAGATGCGCGAGGGGGTTGGAAGGGGTGGTGGCTGTCATCGATCGTGAGGCTCCCAGAAGCAAGGGGAAGGGGAGGGGGTAGCAAAGCACAGTGCAACTGTGGCCCGGCCCGGGAATACACCCTCCCCCACACCCCACCCCTACACCATCCACCATAACTACCCTCATACTCCATGCCCGTCCCTTTCACCCACTTCCTGCCCCGCCAGGACCAACCCTTGCACGGGAGGCTCTTCGCTTCTGGACCCCATCTCCTCGCGATTTTTAATTGTTTTCTCTGCTGCAAGAATCTTCACCCTCCCTTCCCGCCAAACACCCCTCGATAGGGCTAACAACTAGGTCGTACTTCGCGTCTTGTCCTAATGATGAACCTACGTCAGGGTTTTATTTCAGCTCACATTTGATACATTTAACCCTACCCTTCCTTTATCCGTATCCGAAGCGAGAACAATCTGACTAAAATATGTTTTGTAATTTTAAAATCAGCCCAAAACAGATATAATGAAAAGAATACCTGCTATGTTAAAAACAAAATTCAGTGGTGGCCAGTTAGAATCGAGTCACTGACGGCTTATATGTCTACTGGGTGAATATTGTGCAGGCAGTTTGGCTCGTTTACAATACTTACGTTCTGGCAAATAATTGCATCGTAGTTAATTTTCTACTACTTTTTTATTCCCACCTCAGCTAATACATCTGTCAAACTGGTCGCACGTAAAAATCACGTTCTATATATATATATATATATATATATATATATATATATATATATATATATATATATATATATATATAGTTCAAGGTAATGGCATCAAGTATTTTTTTTTAACATGATCAAAATTTTACTCTAGTAAAATGTTTACTAACTTTCCGCTACACGTTTACTCAGTGTGAGCAGTTCACATTCAGCGATTATAAAAAGCAACCAGCTAGAGTAGTGCAGGTTTTCTTCAGTCACGTGACCAGGTTCAGTCAATATCACTGGGTCACCAGCAAGTAATTCAAGGCACGTTACACATTTCATTCGTTTAGTATTTCTTCCATCGATATATTAACACTGTGCATTAATTTGTGTTTTCACGTAGTCTTGATTTTCGTCGTGTTTACATGTTTTCAACGCCGCTTGGCGTGTATCGATGGCTTATAGCTAGATATGGTGGTTAGAGCCAACGTTTCTTCGCGAAAAGAATTCTGCAACTGTTTGTTTCAATGCTTTAAGTGCACATATGAAGCTCTGCATCATGGTCAGTGATTGGCTGTTTTTAACTCGCAGCATCTAGGGTTCTACCCGCAAATCACAGACGTGTGGTGTCGCAGTAACCTTGTTCCTATTAGCACAGTCAAATGTGCCACGTCTGTGCAATAATACATTCTGCCAGTAACCATGAAGCAAAGCTTCATATGTTCACATAAGGCATTGAAACGAACTGTTGCAAAATACTTTTCACGAAAAATCGTGGACTACAATGTTGGTTAATCGCGGGAAATCTTGACTGTCTGCTAGGTTTCGTTCAGCTTAACGAAGATTACTGGCTTTCTCTATTACGTTGAGCTGTTACCTTATTTGGCTGAGCCAATAAGAATCCCGCTCTTGTATTATCTGTCTGCAGAGAGCTACGTTGTGTCCGAAGTATATCTCCCAATCATACATGTTGCAAAAACCGCAGTGTTTTCAATGGTATGTTAACACAAAACATTTCACGATATACCATCACTTGAAATGATGGTATATAGCAAAAAATTTTTGTGCCAACATACCATTGAAAACACTGCGATTTCTTGCCACATGTATGATTGGGTGATATACGCCTGACACAACGTAGCTGTCTGCAAACAATTAGCAGGCCACAAATATTACAATGGCGGAGTTCTTACTAACTTAGTCAAATAGGGTAACAGCTCCACGTACAAGCTAAAACCAGTCATATTTTAATAAGCTGAACATACTTTGAAACCTAGCAAATAGTCAAGTTTTCCCGCGATAAACCATCATTTCTACTTACAGCATATCAACCGTTGGCGTGTGCAGCCCCTATTTATGCTATTTTAGTAAAATGTTTTAAATCCTGAAAGGTAGCATGCATCGCAAAACCGTTATAAATAAATGCTGGAATTTGTATTTTCTATGTAACCTTTTTTTTTATCAAAACATAAGCTTTAAAATTTTGGCTAATTATTTAAAAAATTATACTCGCAAAACAGTTTAAATATAGGAACCCGTGGCTCTAACGGCGGTGTATGCGTTATAAATAGAGGTGATTTTTTTGCGGGAAAATTTGACTGTTTTCTGGGTTTCGACGCACGTTCAGCTTACGAGAACATTACTGGCTTTTCTTTGTACGTCAAGTTGTAATTGTATTTGTCTGAGCCAATTAGAATCGCACTATTGTAATATTTGAAGCCTGTTATTGGTCTGAAGACAGCTGCGTTGAGTCAGATGTGTATCACCCAATCATATACGTTGCGAGAAAATACCGTGTTTTCAAGGGTATCTTGGTGCCAAAAATTTTCGTGATATACCGTCACCTCTAATTTATAAAGTATACACATACACACACACAGCAAGCCAAAAACGATAGGGAGAGAGAGAAATTTGGGTTTATTTGATTCGAAATTGGTGCTATGTAAGGAGTTTCCCAACCATATCATTGACTGTACCAACTATGCTATAAAAGTGAAAATTTTTGTGATTATTTAAAAATAAATTAGGGCTAATTTTAAGGCTTCTGTTTCGACGCGTTTTTATAGTAAATTTTTGCTGGCTCTTGATATTTTAATAAACCATATGCTCTATATTACAAAAACATTGTGGAACCTAGAAACTAGAAAGTACTATTTAACGTTACTTAAAAAATATTTTTTTATCTATTATCCGAAACAAGCGCAACTGGTTGGGGAGGGGGGGGGGTGCAGCTGCATTCCTTGTGCGCACGCATATGGAAAAACTATTTTTTCTTCTAGATCGAGAAGGTACTGGTGTGAATTTTTGAACGCTTGAAAACTTCACTAGAGTTAACTTACCGTTCGAACGCATAAAGTTGAAATGTTTTCCCACCCAAGCTAACCTCGTTACTTATTTTAACCGCCTACATGATATATACAATCCATTGCTTTCGATGCTATTTTGTTCTACTAATGTATTTTCGTTTGTGGAAACAAAAACTTACTGTTCGTCGAGATAAGAAACTTCCGTTCCACACTGTTAGGCCTATGTTTGCAGCATAAATCTGAAAATAAATAACGTGTACGTAGTGCGCTGATTTCTGTTATCTTAATGTGGAAACACAATCAGAGTTGCTAAATCTGTCCAGTACTGGTTTATAGTGTATTTGCTATTATCGCCTTCTGTCAGTATACCAAAAATAAAGTTTGCATTTACTTGCACCAAATTCACGAATGCTCTGTTCATGTCAGTTGAAGTAACTCACAGTAGCATTCGACCAGTAGAAGCAGGAAATAGATTGGAAACTTTTTTTTTTCGTGGGAAAGCAGTCAGGTTTATTCCTCACGGGAAGTTCCGACGTAGCCTACTAACTGAGCTTAATGGGAGTTCCTTGTGCTCTCGTAAATATTTTCGTTCCCAGCAAACTTTTGCGTACTAAGACTACCTAAAGAAGAACACTGAACTAAAAACGGAAATGTTCAGATGTAAAAACCAACGATTCTACCAGAGTAAGCTAGAGAATATATTTTTTTTTCAGAACTTTTGTGATTGAGTACAGGACGTCCCTGTATTTCATAACGAATCTTAAGTAGGCTACACTGTAAAAAAGTTGAGGTAAATGTACTCTACATGTAATGGAAGCTAATTACCTCTATAAGTGAGGGAAAATGACTCAACGCGTGTCAAGGAAATTTACTCAACTGGTAATGTAATTTTTCATTACATTTTGGCGCAAGCCCTCTAGGACAATTTGACATAACGCGCGAGCGAAACTTCCGAGTGGTTTGTGTGGCGAATACACTACCTTGCGGAAATTTCCACACATATTAGGAAATCAGATTTCCCTCTCAAGGTTTGGTAATATTACCATACATATGATGAGTAATATTACTAACTTTTTTTACAGTGTAATCTTAAATTTACTAGTGAATAAATTCAGTCATAAAGCAATACAATTACTATTCTCAATCTGTTTTTATATTCGTTCAGAACTTTGCAAATTAAACGATACACTGTATTAAAAATGTGTAAATATACACGTACAAATAGCTGGCAGTTTTACACTTTTGTACGTGTAATTACAGAATACAATGACAGTAAGTGTAATTATACACAATTTTTCTAATATGTACAGATCTTTGATTTAAAAAAACACAAATGTGTATACAAATTTACTAGAAAGTTAATGTAAAACTGCCTTTTTTAATTAATGTACGTGTAGAACTACTGTGATACATTGTAACGTTTAACGTAATTTTGTGTTTTATGACAACACTTTCTATGTATAAATAAACTTATTCAAATGTAAAAATGCTTGTTTCACAGTGCAATTTGCGTAGGTATAGCCTACTGTCATATCAAGTAAATTATTTAAGCGTATTTTTAAACATAAAGCTTTAACAATTTTACCATCTCTGACGTACATACATGATCACATATGTATAAAAACTTATACATATATTTTGTTCTGTCTGTTTTTTGTTTTTGTTAGTCTCTATTATCATATACTGACTACATCCCTATTCTGGAATTATTTGTGTGTGTGTTGACAACGACCATATCTGATCTTATTTAATTAATTTTTTTCGTAATTTTGTTGCATTTTTTATTTTCTTTGTATTTTTATATTTTTGTGGGTTTATCTGCGACTTAGCAACATTCGCAAGCAATGAAGTATATCCATGAATACTCATCTTGTCAGAAATTAATTAATCTTTCAGATATAACTTACATTAAGGTCCCAGACAAAAAAATCTAAAAATTTTGTACTAGTTCGTCAGTTAATTTCAAATATAGTGTATTTTAATTTTATTTTGTTTTTTAATTTAATTGTAATTGTTTTCTTTGAAGTACGGGTTATTTAACACGTGTTAAAATACGCGTACCTTAGCACTGTTAATATACATGCATATTGTTGTGTTTTTACCGTTATGTAGGGGCCTACTGTAAAAAGACACGGACATAAGTTGTGTAAAATTACACGAACATGTGTGGAGATTGTGCTGCCACGTACATTCGTGTAAAATTACACGACATTTTTTTTATAGTGTATAATAATGCGTATGCCTCGCCAGACAGTAAACAAGCAAATATTGAGTTTGTTTAGAATCAAATGATCACACTCACTAGGAGTAACTATGTACTGGGCAGGGAAAATTTGTACTAAATGTTTAGTTCAATCCCAAATCTATATGTATAAAAGGAAGTGCCCCACTCACTGACTGACTGACTCATTCATTCATTCATTCATCATCAACACCCAGCCCAAACCACTGGACCTAGAAACGTGACATTTTAAGGGAAGTTTTCCCTTGTGGCGTAGGCGCGCACTAAGAAAGGAAATTTTGAAATTAGGCTATTAAGGTGGTGAAACGGGGTGAAATGTATTTTTTGCAAATCATTGATATTTCTCGAACCCGACGGGCTATCGTCGTCTTATTCGCTTCATTAGGTCGCAAATACAAATGTCTAGAAACAAATTTCAGGATTTTTCGAAATTTTTATATTAAGGAGGTAAAAAGCCGTTTATTTCGTTTACAGTAAATCCTCTCTTACTCTTAAACCACCTGAGATGTCGAAGTGATTTTTTCTTTAAAATGAAGCTTACGAAAATACCTAAAAAGTAATTTCAGGATTTTTCAAAATTCGTTTTTGAAAGCCAGTAAAAAAATAAAACAGTTTTTTGATTAATCAGTCGTATCACCTAAACCGTTAGAGATATCGAGGTGGCTTTTGTCTTATAATGAAACATAAGTAAATACCTAAAAAGAAATTTAACGATTTTTGGAAATTCGTCCTTGAAAGCCTATAAAAAATAAAACGTGTTTAAGAATAATCTTTCGTAACACCTGAAATAGTTCAAAATTTGTTTCCTTTTTATTTCTTGCTTATAGTTAAACC
>PNEQ01010016.1:16219-42147 GCA_003012365.1 Medauroidea extradentata | reverse complement strand
TTTAGGTTAATTATGATGATTGATTGTAATGAAGGGGCCTTTATTGTCATATGTAACATATTGCCATCCATTTTAACTTCAGTATTGATTGTGAGGGGTCTGTGGGATCCTATGATAGGCCAGTATAAAAACAGTAGAAAATATGAATATTACTAATATTATCACAGAGGTATCGTGTCTGGTATCGTTTTAACCTGTGGAATGTCACAGACTCGAATGTGCTAGTAACATTATAAGATAATTTTATGTATAATGATTTTAGTTTTTAAGAGTGATAATTGCCCGCCGGTCTGGCGACAATAGAGCAGATGATGCGTGAGTCTTACCACATGCTGTGCGAGAAGGGGCGGGGGCGCCCTACCTCCCCCTGTTTCCTTGCCATACAATCCTCTCTCTTTCTCTCTCGCCTACACATTTCTTCTCCTTTTCCCCTCCCCCAACAGACCCCATGTAACTTACGTAATTTGAACTAGAATTATATTAATTGAAGATAGCAAGTAGTAATTAGGCTAAGTGTTTTATTTGTAATTGCTGTGAGAATGTGCCTATGTTTAATTTGATTTTAAATAAATACAGAGCTTCCACAAGGGACGCACGCAATGTTCGGGCCAGGTCTTCGCTCTGATTGGTCGGGGGAACCTACCCACCCCCATGAGTCCGGTGGGGCGGGAAGGGGACGCCGCCCAGGAAAGCAAAGATGCGAGACGCGAGCCACTAAGGGAAAAGTCTTAAGACGAGCCGGGGTGTGTGTGAGCTCGGGAGGACAGGTGTCGGGATCTTCGTCGTCGGGTTTGTAAGGACGGTGGACAGCGAGCTCGGGGTCACCGGTGGGTGGACTTTTCGGGTGATCGCGGCCGGTACCTGCAACATAATTAACGTCGTGACCGATCAAAAGCCGCCGGAGGAAGCGCCTATTCTTTTCGTCGAAAGAAACTATAAGTATCTGCCTCTCGTGACGCAACCCGCAGTGCGTGAGTCCCTTAGGCCGATTTAAAAAGAAACTTCTTTGTTATTTTATTTCAATTAGAGCTAGCCGGGCATACTACAATATTATTTAATACGAACCCAATCATCCAACATTAATCACGTAAGAGACAGAGCAGCGACACCTCTTATTATAACCAAACGCGGGTCACGAGCGAGCACACCCATCGACAGGAGGTCGCAGTTTTATATGTAGGGTTAATGTGATAAAAGTTACGCCAAAGTACTGAACACGGCTACTGACCACGTATTGTGAAAGGCGCATAATTAAGGTGTCCACCTGGGTACTCGTATTTTGCGCTTCTGGGGCCTATACTCTATCCATTCTAAGGTTGCAGCTAATTCATTCAAGTGAACGACAAACATTTTTTTGAAGAACATAAATTTAATTAAAAAAAAAAAAAAAAGAAGAAGGTAACTGTGTTACGGCACAATCACAATGTGAGGAATCAAGGTATAATTCAAATACTTCCATTTAGTTCGTTAGAAATTTTTATTTCTGCTGCAACCTTACAGAGTATAGGAGAGAGCATTACGTCTCACTCTAGTTTCTAGGTGTAAGTCACTAAATTGACATGCAGTCTTTTCGCCTCTATGAGGCAATCAGTGGCGCCTATCAGTTTATGAAGTAATATTAAAATTGTGTTTTAAGAAGTTCACATATATATCTACATACATACATATAAATATATTTTTTTTTCTGAGCCTAGATTTTCAAACCTAAAAATGACCGCAATAACACCCGTTTTCGGCCGCAAGAAAATAAGCTTAAAATATTACTGGAGGGCCTGAAAAGGCATACACACGTGTTTGGTTCTCATAAATATATATCAATCACGCCACGTTAAGGCTCGTTTTCAGTCGCCACATTTAATTTTATTATTTTTCGCTGTTTTGGAAATCTGAGAAGAAAAATGTTAAATCGGCGACTATACCGCAAATTCTATTTACCTTGAACTACAATACAAACATGACAATAGAGCTAGTAAAGTATAGTTAGGTCGCAATTTGTCGGGCAAATTATGGATGTAAAAAAATTTGCAACACATATTGCGGCGTAATTATATGTTAACAGCTAAACCATAAGGTCTGTACTTTAGCGAAATGTAAATAGAATTTGAGGTATAATCGCGTATTAAGCATTTATCTCCCTAGAATTCCAAAAAAAGCGAAAAATAATAAAATTGAGTATGGTGACTGAAACCGAGCCTTAAAGCAGTCTTCAGATAAACTGCTATTGGCCAAAACTACGCAACGCTCGGCGGCCTGGCAGGTGTCTTGGACGTTGTCCAGAGATAAAGCAGGCACGAAGAACGCCGCGCAAGTTCAAGAACCTCGCCGGCCAAAATTCTACTGTACTCGAGGGAGCGCAGGCTCGCCTCGTCGCATTGCGTTGCGTCGCTGGTGGCTTGTGGCTCATGACACGTTCCCGATAACGAGAGAATAACCAGCGCGGCTGACGGCAGGCGGAACTGTGAGGGATGATGAGGGAGGGGCGGAGGGGTGGGTCTTTTGTGCGGGCGCCTGTGAAGACGCCAAGACAAAAGCGACCCCCGCGGGGAAGCGCCGATACAGTCGGCCGCAGGCGGCGCGGCGCATGTCGCCGTCATTACCGCAAGACGTCGGCGGGCGACGTCATCTCGACGTGTGGTGCGTAGCTCGACATGCCGCGCCGCGTGTTTGTAAAGCCAAGCTACACAACACGAACTTATGTGAAGTATGTGGCGTAGATGACACCATGTACCGGAGGTAATTTTCCACGATTGCGGCGCTGAGACAGGGGAGCTATAAAGGCCGGACTGCTATGCTCGACGAGAAAAACATAGCCTCTATTCGCAGCGCACTAAACTGGCGTGCAGTGCTTTCGTATTAATATTTTCCCTAACAGAATTCAGGAGTGACTGCAATTTTATTGTGGATAGTGTTTAAATAAGAGACCAAGGTTTTTTTTTAATTTTAGAATCCAGGTCGTATTTTTTAGAGTTACAGCATTTTTAGGGGCCTCAAAATCATGTTTATAATATGCGTGCTGTATTTTTTGATTGTATACAATATGCATAGATTAAAGTGTGCAATTTTTTTTCGTAGTTAGGCGTAATAAGGGTAAGTTTGGCGTAAAAGTAATAGACGTAATATGCTTCAACACCGTCCATTGAGCTCGCACAAGATCTAGAGGAAAAAATTCATATAATGATAACCAACACTATGATCGTAGAACAACTACATATCATATGGAATGATGTGTGTATCAAGATCGGCCAGATACTTTAAGAATATGATATGATAGATGGATTGCGTTGTACGACAATTCTGATGAACCATGAGGAGAGCCTCAGGTATAGGCTCAAGAGATATATTCCGTAACATGCAATTCTAACTAAGAGAAGGACAAGTTCTAAAGTGAACACAAGCATAAAGCCTAGTAAAAGTAAGGACAAGCAAACTAAGTGGCAAGACGAAGGACGGATGGAAGGAGGACACACTGGTTTCGGGCCGTAAAATCTGCTGTGCCGAGCTTTATTCAGGCATGTCGTCACGTCACTCGTCAAGCGGTGCGTTGATAGCCAGAGACGCTGTGAGGATACGAATGTCGATACAAGTTCCTCATTATAACGCGAGTCCTCATCTGAAGACGTTTGACTATTCGGAGGCAACCAAAAAGGAAAGACATACGTACTACGCTGGTACAACGTCAAGAATAATCCTGTATTTATACTCGATGTACTAAATCATCGCGCACTGTTTTCGTATTTTTTTTCCAAGAGTAGCGGCTAATAATTCTATTCATGGGAAGTATGGCCACATTGCCTGTTTTTAATCATGTTATAATTTAACTTTGCATTTATTGTTACAGGTGTTGTTACATTACCCCTTTGTTAGAATCATGGGATTGTTATGCCGAGCCACCGCGGCCCCAACAATTAAGAAAAAATCAAGCTGAGTGGCGATAGTCAACACATACATAAATAAAAATAATAATTAGAAATCCCAATAGAAATCGTGTCAAATTACACAAAAGAAACCTGTGTGTGTTGACTACAGCCAATTCGGATTTTTTTCTTGTTTTAATCATAGTTTTCTGGGACGACATGGCCCACAATATTTTACTAGAAGTCACCAAGTAGTTACGTGGAAGTTTTTTTTAAATAACTCATTGTTCAGGGCGCAATGCGGCGACCTAGCCAAGCTGAGGTTTAGAGCACTACGCAAATAAACGAAGGGGGCGAGTTACACGAGGGTGTGCAAGCAGCGTGGAATGACAGCAGCAGTGACGGATAAAAGGTGGGCCACTGACCACACCGGGTATCACGCATAACGACCTTAACTTCATTATTTACGCCACTGCCCTCATTACATCTGCAATAACTACGTGCACGGACCATCAAGTTCTCCCATAAATACAGCCCACTGCAACGAGGCCAGCAATAATTACCAGTTTAACGGGCGGAAATTGTGTTACAGTTTGTAGCGAGGGTCGGTAGGAAGTTGCAGACACTTGGATTAGCGAGTTATTTATGACACTTTCACACAGCAGGCAAGCCTAACAAAAAATACAGTGGCTGCCATGCCACCACTTACGACAAACTTACTTGCGAAACCACTGTTTACAGAACATTGTGCAGTTTGAAGTTTCGTATTAAACTGATTCACGGTTACTTCGCTGAGAAAAGTTTTACTGCGATCATGCCCAACTACTGTGATTTTTTTTTTTTTGTTTTGTTTTACACACTGCCGAAAAAAAAACTTTGAAAAGTATCGTATTTATATTTTCAACACTTATGCTGGTGTTTTCCGTACACCACACAAGGCGAGCAAGGACTGAATGTGTTAATTTTGCCTAGCTTATGAAAAAGTAGGTCCAAAATGTGCTTTTAATTTGTCTTTAAAGTGAATTATAGTGGGAGTAATGCTATCCTTAAAAACTTGTATAAATGAAATTTCTTTAATATATGTTTGTCTGTCAGGTATGCATTTCGATATAATTTTCATTCGATTTTGATAAAACTTTGGTGAGTTGTGTGTGTGTGGCCGCAGAAGTTTCTTGCGCGCGCGTGTGTGTGTGTGTGTGTGTATATATATATATATATATATATATATATATATATATATATATATATAGAGAGAGAGAGAGAGAGAGTGAAGGGGGGGAAAGGGGAAGGGGCTAGTGAGAAAAGTTAATTTTTTCAAAATGTTTATAAAATACTCATTAATTAATTACCCTTGGCAACATTTTGTATCATTTATTGTTTCAGAATTGTTTTTAAAATATTTACAAAAAATTACCTAATTTATTACATTAAATATTATCACATTTAATATTATCACTATCAATATTATTTCTTAATTCCTTACGTGAAATTTTACGTGACAGGTTTCATAAAAATAATCTCCAACTAATAGTTCAATTTTTTTATTTAAAAAAAAATTGAACAGATAACGACAGTATAAATTCATATTTCTACGAATTACTTCAGATAATTTCGAGCACTCCGACTGAACTTTTGTACGACTCAAAGATGCATTAAATTAAAAAGCATGCAAACGAAGTCGCAGGTGTAAAATAAAATACCACTTGATATTAAGCGAAACATTATGCATAGTTTCAAAACAATGCATGACGAAGTAGAATTACTTTTTTTCAATAAATTGACATTTTAAATACGATTTTCAGGGCAGCATTACTCCCGCCATATTCACTTAACAGCCTTAAACAGCGGGCGCTAGATGCCGCGTCTGAGGTACGGAAATAGGCAGAGGATAAGGTCTAGACCGGCTCATATGTCAACAACTGTGTCGTCTTTATGCAGGGAGCGTGAATACGGCACGCAGTGTTTCAGTCGTTGACTTTTACCTATGAGAATTTAAGCGGTGATCCTACTATTTTATTTACGGAACGTACGTTGTATAAAGTCCAGCGCGTGCTTCTCTAATTTTGTTTAACGTTTCCAGTTGGTATTTTTTTTTTACGCTACAGCAGTCTTAAAAATCAGTTGTTGGCCATTTTAAGGTGCCCCGAAATCAAGTTTCTAGGCATGATAACTAAAAAACAAAACTGGAGAAACATAGTTGTAAATGTGTTTTTTTTTTTCTCGTAGATAAATATATCGAACGCACGTTTAGTGTATCTCTTAAAAACACTTCTTTCCTAACACGCTGCAATAATGTTAATGCGCCAGTTGTATCTTAACGGACGAATTAAACACATTCACCTAAGCCTGCGGGGATCAGAAGCTATGCAACCCGGCAATACTTCAATTCGCAGCGCAAACACTAGTCCCTGTTCTAGAAGCGTAGTTATCTCTATTTCGTATTAATTCAGTACATTTTGACAGCTACTTATAGGCAATTACTGTTAATATTTTGTAATGTGTATTACAATGCAAGAAAAATATATGGTGAAATTGACATTTCTGGTTCATTTTAAAAATAAAAATGTTGACTGACACTGAAGCAAACATCTAGAGCACTTGAAAAGTAGTGCCCTCAGAATTGTTAGATACTTCTGAAGTTATACGAAACAGACTATAACATAGGACGTTGGGCACGTAAAAATTCATTATTTAATCTTCAACCTATACTTATACATCAGATAACATGTCATGTCAATAGACAGCATAGCTTTTGCATTTAACAACATTAAAGTTACAAAATGGCCGCTACGGTGTAGATAAAAAATGTAATTAATTTGCAGAAACGAGATAATTCATATTATACTAAATGCTAACAGCAACTCCAAGACACCTTTGGAATTATGAAAAGACACAATTTTGTAGTGTTTAGTAATTAATGAAAAATTAGTAAAATTTGCATAACTTTTGAGTTGTGGCGTTTACTGACTTTTTCAAAACTCAAGCACGTCTTAAATTGCTGATACACTGTCTTTCAGTTCCTTTAATTTTGATTTTATTACTTTTTAAAATTTTTCTACACCACAACTGCCATTTTTTATGACTTTGATGAGTGATTATGCAAAAACTATTCGGCATATTTTTATTTTTATTTTGGGAAATAACATGTTACGTGTTGTGAAAATATGGAACATTGTTTGGCACAAACATCAAAACAATGAAATTTTACGGGACCAACACCCTTAACACGAACATGCGCCTAAGATCCCTGCCGCCCGCATCATGCTAGTTTTAACTAGACTACGGACTACCTCCAAGCCATTAGACTGACACCTCGGAGCGAGCGAAATTCATGTCTCTGCGCCCTATGCTTTGCCCCTGCACTTTGGTAGAGTGTCACTTCCGGACACAATGTTATAATCCTATCGAGTAAACGGAAAATTAATGCTTGTTTTTGCGTTAGCTCCCGTCCATCCAGTTTTCTACCACTAATTCCCTAACAACTCCTATAGATACTCGCACATACATACACACGCAAGCACACACAAGGTAAGCGTTACGGCACTGTTAAACTTCAGTACGGTGAGTACAAGAAAATCTACACGAAAATCTACCCACACTGCACAATTCATTTACCTCTTATACAAATACATTTAACTTTTTTTTTATTTTCTCCACGTAACCCCAGAGCAAATTAAGTCCTCATGAGCATACGGCGAAGATCAGACACACAGTTTTGCAATCTCTACGGTATGAATGGACGAATACCTGAAAACATGTTGTAGTCTTTAACTTTGCTGACGATTGAAATTTCGAAAACTAGTCATGCCTGATGAAACTACATGGATTTTATATACTTACTCTTTTTCTAAATATTCAAGTTACTGAGCCTTAAAATAATTACAATATTAGATTATGTATGATGATAACAATGAAAAAAAAAAAAAAAACTAGACAGCAAACACTGTATAGAGTAATAATTTCTCACAATTATTTTTCACCTTAATCTCGCCGCAACTGTGCTTCACGGATTAATTAGCCCGATTAGTAACTCAAATACAAACAACAAACATATTAAGACGGATAGTTGAGTTTGTAGACAGTATGTAAGTGAACACACAACAACGAAAGCTACAAAACATTTCGATAGTAAAGTATTTCATGGAATTAACTACGGTAACGACTTTATTTTATTTATAATATTTATTCGAGGTTTCAACATGTCCTTGAAAAATGTATCAGCCTTGGTGAATCCTTGCGGAAGGGAATCGGCTAGGGCCTATATTAAGGAATCATTCCAGCATTGGCCTGTAGTGACTGCGGAAAACCCTGGGGAATCGAAATCAGGATGTCCGGAGATGGGAATACACTCGGGCTCTCCAGAAACGAGTCGAGTATTTTTTATTTCGTATGTATCTTCTTGGCGCGTGAGGACTGTGACAATTTTAACAACATTCTATTAAGTAAAATGGAGCCACGGTTGGCGCAGTAGCTAGAGCACTCGCATCTCACTACGGCGAACCGGGTTCGATTTCTGGTGGGGTCGGTCTCTCAGATTGGGAAGTCGTACCGGACAATGCGACGGGTTTTCTTGGGGATCTCCCAATTCCCTCGCCCTTATCATTCCGTGGCCTCTCATCGTAGGGACTCGTCTAATGTCATCGTCAGAGGGCAAGCACACGTCTAAGGCGCACCTCATCGTAAGTCTACATCCGAGGAGCGATACCTGGCCCTCGAGTACCCTCCTCATGCAAAGCTATACACATACTGGCCTCGTGACGTAACACTAAACCAGGACGTTTTTTAAATAATTCGTATTTCAGTTTTAAAACATTTCTGCATTGTTTGGCACGAGTCGAAGGGTAACAACGAGGTTAGGGGAACCCTTAAATTACGACATGTAGGTAGTCAGTCTTAGCGCCTCGCCTACAGAGAAGTCATTAGAGATGGAGCCAGAGTCTCGTAGAATCAGGAATAAACCTGTATTAAGACTAGGTTTCAGTCGCCATATTTAATTTGATTATTTATCGCGTTTTTGGAATTCTGAGAATAAAAGTGTTAAATATGCTATCACACCGCAAATTCTGTTTACCTTGTGCCACAGTACATACATTGCGAATTAGCTGTTAACTTATAATTACGCCGTGATCTGCGTGGCACATTTTTTATATTCATAATATGCCCGACTGATTGTGACCTAATTATACATTACTAACTCAAACGCCATGCTTTTTCTGTAGCGCGAAGTAAATAGAACTTGCTGTAGGCTATAGTCGCCGATTTCACATTTTTATTCTCAGAATCCCAAGAAAACGAAAAATAATAAAATTCAATATGGCGACTGAACCAGAGACTCAAGAAACTACCCTAGCATATCCCTGGAGTCAGGGAGTGGCCCCGCCTATTGCAACGCATGGGAACTAAGCGACGTCGCCGTTTTGGGTGTTCCATTACGGCAACCGCCTGTTCCTTACTAATCGCAATAATAAATAGTTCGTAACGAAAACACCGGACCAAGAAATGTTATAGTTAATCAATGTTGTTTCTTACAGTACTAATTTGCACTACTCTAAGGTGTTTTTAATTGTTTAGAGGCGCATCAACACAAGTGTACATAACCTCAAAACGTCTCAGCGCCATGACAGAACACCCAATAATCCGGCTTCAACTACGTCACAACAAGCCACCTCCTGACTATTCCTACCTCCATGCCTGGAGTGATATTGGAATGCCACGGAAATCGATATCAGGATGGTCGGGACGGGAACCGAACCCCAGTAACCCCGTATACGGTTCTAGTGGACCACTGCGCCAACACACGTTTAAACGGCATAGGAGTGTAACAATACACATTTATTTTATATACTACGTCATGAAATGATAAGAATCACCAGTGAAATTCTCGCACAGGCGAGACGTCGGCGAGAAGACAGTTCTATGACTTATGCCTAGAGGACAAGGGGAGGCGCGATGCGTGTACTTTGTCATCCGTACCGCTTCCGCACTTGAGTGCCTCGAACGCGATGAATATGTTCACCTTGGCAGCCTCCTTAAGTAACTTAGAAACCATTTGCAATCCGCGTATATTCACTCATACCGATTTATATTACAAAGCATAAATCAGTTGATATTCACTGTTAACGAGTGACTTTTTTTTACTGATTAAATTACGTGAAACTGGTCGATCGGAAATCAGCAGCAAATAAAAACAGGTAATAAGTGAATATTCGCCGATTGTATTAAGGCGGATAAATACACGCCGTTTCGAAGAATGAATTATCCATTTTTAATTTTGCCTACAATTTTTGAATTATATTTTAGGCACCGACAAGACAAACGGCCTAGCATTTTCCATTGTATACAGTTAAGATCACTTGACGAATACTTCTTATACTATACCTGGGACTCGCAAAAAAAATTACTGGCTTCTTTCTGAAGAATACCAGTCCATAATTATAAAAATAGTTAAGGCAAAGAATGTGATACCACCTGGGTCAAGTCAGGCGGCTAATGAAGAATTTGAAGATAAAAGATACAAATCTTGCGTTGCTATGTACGTTTTTATCTAAACTAATATTGTGCTAGTAAAAGAAAAGAAAACATTTCAAACAAGGACGGACTGTGATTGTTATGACACCATGCTCATTAAAAACACTGCTTCGAAGCTCTCCAACATAGTTAAAAACAGCCTTTTCAGACTACCGTACTTCAAAATTTACTAAGCGGATGTATGCAAACATTTGATTGAAACGTGTACTGAACTTTGCTATAGACTTTCCACCAACAAAAGTGTATGGTCATCGCTTCAAGCCTCGTGTAAAATTGGATTGGCGGGAATCTAGTGCGTTAGTTCAGCGCTTGGCTCGGTGTGACAATGTGCCATTTCTTAAGTGCTTCAAAATCACTCTAATAGTTTCTTTTCTTCCTAGCCTCTAACGAGCAGGTAGGCGAGTGTACGGCTGCAGTCAGAGACAAGTATAGCTGTTAATCGCGCCTGCAGTTGTGACAAGGGGCTGGCTGGGAACTGCGCAGCTGCCATGTAGGGGAGAGGTTAGTTTAGTGTTGCGACGACACGAGAGTCCATCACTCGGACATCTGCGGATCACACGGGCCACTGGACACGAGACACAGCACCGCCGAGATTGTCTGTCCGGCCAGCTGCAGTGCCCCTGTTACCCTAGCGACGTGTTGCAGGGTTAGGTCGCCTGCCCGTTTCACTCCATTAGACTCCACTCCGCTTGACTCCACTCTTACTCGACTCATCTCAACTTCCCTTGCTTCTACTCGACTCGACTCTACTTGACTACAACCGACTTCACCTCTTTCTGCTTGACATGACTTCTACTCGACTCTCCTCAATCCCACACGTTTATACTCGACTCGGCTCTACTTGACTCCAGTCGACTTCACCTCTTTCTGCTTGACTTGACTTCTACTTGATTCCACTCCATTTCTGCTTGACTTAACGTCTACTCGACTCTCCACAATCACACACATTTCTACTCAACTCGGCTATACTTGACTCCAGTCGACTTCACCTCTTTCTGCTTGATTTGACGTCTACTCGACTCTCCTCAATTCCACACATTTCTACTCGACTCGGCTATACTTGACTCCAGTCGACTTCACCTCTTTCTGCTTGATTTGACGACTACTCGACTCTCCTCAATTCCACACATTTCTACTCGACTCGGCTATACTTAGACTTCAGTCGACTTCACCTCTTTCTACTTGACTCGACTTCTACTCGATTCCACTCCCTTTCTGCTTAACTTGACGTCTACTCGGCTCTCCTCAATTCCACACATTTCTACTCGACTCGGCTCTACTTGACTCCAATCGACTTCGCCTCTTTCTGCTTGACTTGACTTCTACTCGACTCCACTACACTCCGCTCGAGTCAACTAGACTCCCCTCAACTCCACTTCTTTCTACTCTACTCGACTCTACTTGACTCTTTAACTCCAATCGACTCCCCTCGTTTCTACTCGACTCAACTCCACTCTACTCGACTCTCGCAAGTTTACTCCACTCGTTTCGACTAGACTCACTCACACACAAGCACGTAAATACATACCCTACACAAGCCCGGATTGGGGGCTGGGCGGTTTTGTGTACCGATAGGGTTGCAGTTCCTTGCGAAAAGTCAATATTATAATTATTTACAATAAACTGTAACTAACCTAAACATAGATGGTTTTGAACCAGTCGTCGTGTACTTGCAATAATAAAACATATTTCATGACTAGCTTGCGAACTAATTTATTTCTACTTATTATGTCGATATTCACGCTCATAATTCAGCCTTGCAGTCTCGCCCCAAATAAAAATTCTGGATACGACTCTGCAAACAAACGCGCACGCACATACCCGCAGGATTGCACACGCACACATGCAAGCAAATCCTAAACGGACTACAGGGTCACGGCAAATACTAATAAAACGCAAAGATAATATTCATTTTTCCTCCAAAATTCCGGTGGTAAAAACTCCTGGTAGGTCATTTTTAAATGAAAGTTTCGGATCGTTTGTAAACTGTCCTCGATTACCCTCCTGGCATAAAAGCAAATATTGCATGAATACAAACCCATAAATTAAAACAAAAATAAAAGAACAGTAAAAAAGGATTCCAGTACGAAGCAAAAAAGCATGACCACAGAAAATAAGTATATTGAAAATAAAATTTTTAACAAAAAAAAAAACTATTAAAGAGAAAGAAACGCAGAAATACAAATAAGAAAAACGGAAATGTAATAGAGTGGTATAGTTTTTGTGAGAATGCCCATGCTATTTGCAAGTGAGCAGCCTGGAAAACAAACAAGAAGCAAAACGCTATTGTATTATTATTATTATTATTATTATTATTATTATTATCATCATCATCATCATCATTATTATTATTATTTACCTGAGATAACGCACAAACATTTTTCCCACTCTCAGAATAGTTATATAAAAATAACATTTTATACCGAATACGACATAAATTAAAACTAACACCTTACTTCTTTGTCTCAAGAAGCTACGTCCAAACAACGTCAAACTACTTATTTAACAATTATAACAATTTGAGAATTATACGAATAAAAATATACACTATTTTTTGCTAAAATTTGTTCAAATAATGTTAAATGAATGTGTACTAGAGCTAACAAAATATTCTGTTACTTAGAAAAAGTACGAAATACAACACAGATGGTTTTTTCCTCACAATTTTGACAAAGCACTTACGTTTAACAAAGGAATTGCGGGTTTTACTATGTTATCGGAAATGAGATTCCTAGAAAACTCGCAGCTTTGCGATATTTTTTGTAAACTAGTTTCCAAAAAAAATAAAAATAGAAATCACTGCAAAACTTTAGTGTAAAAAAAGTTTGGAAATATGCAAACATGGCAATACTCATACATGTTTACGACTTATTTATGTCTTTCACAGATTTCGTGTGAACGTTGAAATTGTTTTTGTACAGCTATACAGCTACACTTTCTTTCAGCAACATTTTCAAATTTTGTTGTAAAATATCACTCACTTTCTAAAATGCGTCTGGGCGTCGACGCTGATTTTATCTTATATCGAGCAAAGCTTTAATAAACATCAAATCATTTCATTTCTGTAAGCATTAACATTTTTTTCATAACTTAGGGGTCCTGCCTACTAGGCTTGCAGCCATGGAATAGTGAAAATCAATGTCACATAAATAACTTTTCACCTAATCAATTTAAGATAATTCATATAATCAATACAATAATTATATCTGAACTTTCTCGAGGAATACTGCGACAGAATGGAATAGAGAAAACGTTTGCTCATAAAGTTAGCAAAAATTGCTGTACTCTGTTTTTCTGTTTAACGGTTCTGACGGCACGTGTCGGTCGGAATTTTTAGTTCTAAATTGAACATGGGATGTTCATTTTATCATTTGTACTGTATACTTTGTCTCGTATTGTGACACGTATAACTAAACATTAACAGAACAGTTATTGCCCATACGTAACTGTCACATTTTACTGAAGCTATACGAAACAATATTAACTCCACCCCAATTTTCCCATACTGAATACGAAAAATTCTAGAAATTTTCAACGGACATTTTTGCGTTAATTTATATCCCACATAATGTTTACGGGGGGAAAATAACTGCACGAACCTTACAACCATTAATAAGAAAATAATAATAAATTTAAACACGACTTGTTCAATATCTTGAAAAATTTGCAACTGGCCAAGTTTAATTTAAATTGTTCAAAGTAAAAAAAAAAAAAAAAAAAAAAGACGATAGTGAACTTGTGACTTGTTCCAGTTTAAATGAAAACATCACGAAGACGAAGTATAAAGAAGTATGTAAAGTCCTACCTTTAAGATTTCGTGAGATAAACCCAATAATTAGCCACACTAAAAAGTACTTGAACTGAATAAAAAAACTTGCCGCTTATGTTATTTGCTTAAACCCGAGTTAATTTAAAAAAGTGACCGTCTAAGACATAGTGTTAGCTAGAATACGGAGAGGCGTTAATTCAGTCACGGTTTCACTGAAGCACGAATATGTTCCAGGAAAGAGATCCATTTGTAACCGTGAATGTACTCTGCCTTGTACGCTAGATTTACTGAGAACGTATTCCGTGTGTAAAGGAGGGAGGGATGATAAATGAATTCAAATTAAAGTGAAGTTAATATAAACGGGACGAGATGATGTTGGTCGGCAGGGGGCGAGCTGTGTCGGGAGCAATTCCTACCTGCGACAGACAGTTCAAACAGCCTCTTCGTTACTGCGACAGCCGGGTTTATACACTTTATATCTCGCCTCCGTTACCTGCCTACACCGGCTGCTAGGCACGTCAATATGGCCCCACTAAATTATGTTAACTGCCACGGCTTTCCAGGGATGGCGATAATTTCTTTTGAACATTTTCATCGGACTATGTTATATGTTACTCAATGAAAAAACTAGCTTCAAAAATATTCATGCGACATCTGAAACTTTACGGAGCGTCCCTAGTTAAGGGCCTCGCCTACCATGCGCTTAAAATGCATTGCAGCGTGTTCGTAAATACTTTTTTTTTAAATAAATTATTCCACATATGCCCAATGTGTCTATATATGAAAAAAAAAAAAACCAATACACTCCAATGACTGAAGAGTTGTTTCAAAGCATCACGTCGATTAGAAAAATCATTTCGGAGCTTCTCAAAATGGGTAAAAACAACTTTTTCAGCATGTTATGTGTGAAAAACTACTCACGGGATTCGTGTAAAACTACTCTAGGAGCAAGCAATGGACTGTACTTAAAACTCTTCACCAATTAAAAGACAGGGTCACCACTGAAAGTGTAAGTCAGGTGAGTGATCTACGATATCACTGCACACCGTCTCAGTGTCTTGCGGTAGAGGTGATACCGCGGCAGATGAGCCAGTAGGCGGGCGCCTTAATGCATTAGTACCATTTCAGGATGATTTGTTTATTCTTATTTCTCAAATAATATGCCAACGACCGTAAACATTTATGAAGCAAAGACCAAAGTCGTATCTCTATTACTAGCGCTGAAGTTTTGATGCTGAAATACCAATATCATTAATAAAAATAGTGATTTTTTGCGAAATATTGTTATATAGCTCCATTTGTTTATAATACACATTCTTCAACTAAACAAATAATTTATTTATAGTAACCTAGATGCATCCATTGTGAACACATGTCTGAGTTAGAATCCTTTCGTAACTTAATTTTGTGAAGATACCGACTAAAAATAAAGGGTGTTTTCAGATTTTCTGTCTCTTTTTCTTTTCTACACTGACAGATAATCCTTCTCAGATCAATGTCACCCCTTGGTTTCCACCCCTCTGAGTGTCTTAGACAAGAAGACGTCAAACTGTTGCTCAGATGTATGTCCGCCGGCCGCTTGCTAACGTCTTGGTTATATACGGGCGCAGTTCACCTCAGTTTTCAACGTCTTTATTTATTTTGATATTTGTACCAGATATATTTTCTCTTATTTTAGACTATTTTAGACTTAAATTGTGATTAAATTTCCTCTTAGGAAATTTTTGTATCTCTCATAGTTTTTGCGTAATGAGTCGTAAACATCAAAATTTGCACTTTATGGTTTTAAGTACGCCAACAAAACCAACTGACATACCAAACCGACAAAATTCACAGAGCATAACAATGTTGTAGGCTATGATTTGACATAAATAAAAACAAAAAATAAATTACTTTTGTATTTAATAAAAATGCTAAATTTTGAAATGAGAATTAAAAAATTATGAACAATTTTTTAGAAATACAAAAAAAAAAAAATATATATATTTGTTTTTATATTTGTCAAATCATAGCCTACAACATTCTTATACTCTGTGAATTTTTTCAGTTTGGTATGTCAGTTGGTTTTAGTGGCGTACTTAAAACCGTAAAGTCCAAATTCTAACGTTTATGACTCATTACGCAAAAACTATGAGAGATACGACAATTTCCTAAGAGGAAGATTAATCACAATTTATGTACAAAATAAGAAAAAACATATCTGGTACAAATATAAAAATTAAAAAAGACGTTGAAAACTGAAGAAAACCGAGCCCTTAATATACATACAGTACACGAGATTTAAAACGAGTAGCGAAGACAGTAAACAACTAGTAGGAATAATGCAAACACTTGCTAATGATTTATAAAAAAAAAAAAAAAAAAAACTGCCTGTGATATAAACCACTAAAAACTGCCGGTGACAAAAACAACTAAAAACTACCTGTGATAAAAACAACTAAAGGAAATGCATGTTACAAGCGACTCAACAATGCCTTTCAATCTGTAAATCGGAATCAGTGAATATTCACTGCTAACAAATTGCTTTCCACGTGTTCCGTATGAAGCAGTTGCCACATATTAGAGCCGTTATAATGCTCATTAACATCGTCACATTAGTAATATCACTTATTTCGAGGAAACATAAAAACCGACTAATTTTCACTTTAACAGCCTCAAATAAGTGAAAAACCACCGCAAATCCCTGAATATTACGTAAATAACTACGCTTTAGAATAAATAAGTAGGTAAAACGTTCAGAGAAGTCTTCGCCAGGCGCATTAACGGTGTTGTAGCGTATCACACGTAATAATTTGCTGAGGCGAAGTTGCTAAACATGACACAATATGTTTATGCATTGAAAGAACGCGCATATCTAGTTAATGCTTCAATGTTCTTAAAAACGTGGCACACTTAAAATGAACATGTTTTACAGACCCTTGAAACGGCTAGAAAAAGACTGCTCTATCTGGGAAAACACCAACCTAAGTCGTAACACATGAACATAGAATCTTTCGTTGACTTTACGACACACTTCCCATACAAAAAATTGTAACGTCACCATTTAGGAAAGAATAGAAAAACCATTACTACGAAAGCACCGCACGCTAATTTAGTATCATATAAAGGCGGTATCATTATTGTTGGCCTACATTGTTTGAATTATGATGCTTCCAGCGAATAAAAAACTATCGCGCGAGGACTTTTCTTAAGCCCTTTTCCCCTACCTGAACTTTTCCGCTATTAATTGCCCCAATTTTTAATAAAAGGCCGAGTTAAATACTGATTTCACAATTTTCAAATAACTTTTGACAACTCTGGTTCTGATAAAAACTGGGTAACAATTCCTGGACATTATAAAAATCTCAAACAAGTGAAAAACGCATATCACGTGAAACCAGCATGTTTGATTACATTTATGGAGAATTTAACTTATTTTACAAACCAAAAATTGTTCACGATTAAAAAAAAAATATGTATTTAATAATTCATTAAGCAGAGAAATATCAACTGTTTAATAGGCATTTATGTCGGACCAGTGACGCGAGGTTTATTTGTTGAAAACATCAATCTTATTCTGACTCCCCGACTACCTCCAACGAACGATCGTATACTCAAGAAAATTAAAAACATCCGCCCTCGTCTCTCTGCCTTGTCTGAATACAGGCAGCGCTCGTGTATTGTGCGCGCCTCGATAGGGCGCCCGCACAAACCACAATTACACTGACATTTGCATCAGTTGATCTTCGCAATGCTACTTCCGGACTAGGCTGGTGAAACATTTCCTGAGAAACTTGCTTACAAAACTACGTAAAATGTCAAACAAGGTAGGTTTGCTCCCTGACAAAAACATGTTTAGATTTCCCGCGATATTACTAAAAACTCGTGCTAAGATTTTACACAGGCTTAATCGGGATTTTACCAGTTCATACCGACTGGGACAGCAATTTTTAATAATTTTCACTCGCTTCAAGAGTTCGAGCGATGGCACATTTCTAGAAATTATGACGCGCAGCTGTAGCGTACAGGCTGAATGGTACAAAAAAAATCGACAATAACCTAATTATGTAAAGAGAGCCGTCTGCCCAGGTCACTGAATGATGTGTAGAGCTTCAGCCGTTAACAGATTATTCGAAAAACTGCTCATCGCATATGAGCCATGTCTGCTTAGGAATAGCATTTAAGGCCATGATCTCTCGTTTATTTCAAACAATTGCAAATAACTCAAATATTTTTTAAACCAACTGCTTTGAAGAAATTTGAGACAGTGTACAATCACACGATACACAATTTTGCCAGCGCGTTTTTTTAAATAATGTAACGTTTCCGAGCAAAAAATTATTTTGCTTAATCCTGGCTTATTTTCACAATAAAATGTGTACAATTTCGGGGGCAAAAATCTAAAAATAAGGTTGGTGTATTGCAACAGACAAATGTATATAGAAACGTTGATATATTAAGTGTTAAAACTGCCAAAGGAATTTTTGATATATGTATTAATTTGCGTTACAAAAAATATTTTCGAAACCACTGCTAAACTAGAGAGAGAGGCCTTAAAGAACGTTACACGTGTGTATTTCAAGTTAACCACTACTCATAAATACGTATTTTCTAGCGGCCTAAAATGACGAAAATTATCATTTTTGCGGTGTTTATTAGGTATGTAAATCTCGGCGCAGATTCTCTTAAAAAGGTATACGCGTGTTCAATACACATTTTTATTTAAAAATACATCATGAAATAATACCGATCACCACTGAAAGTTAGTTGTCAGCGAGGAGACTGCACGCTAGTTCTGTGATTTGCGCCTAGAGTCTAGGGAGAGAGAGGCGATGCGCGTGCTGTCTCGACCTTACCGCAGTTCTAGGCCTCGAACGCGCAAAATATGTTCACCCAGACGGCCACATGGTCAGTCAAGTCCATATTTTCAGTGCTTGTAACGTAGACATTGTTTTAAATAACAGTTCATGGTCATTCAAGTCCAAATTTCCGATGCAAGTGATGCATATATTACTTTAAATGACAGTTTATATATAAATGCATACATAAACGACATTCTTATTTAATTTTAGAAAAATAGTAAATAAAAATGTATACAGTCAAATTTCAGGTGAACCAATAGTAAAAACTACGCATACAAGATAAATGATACGTCGCTCTAATTAAAATGCAACAGTTTACGTCAGTACATTTTAAAGTAGTCTAATTAAGTAGCCTAATTAATTAAAGTCCATCTGTAAATTGTACTGTATTTTACAATCTAGGACAGTGAAACTCAATGCTTGTAAGCACATACAGCGGTATAAGTTATATATATATATATATATATATAATATACGGGAACTTTTGCAAAAGATCTATTTGAAAAAATTCTGCAAAATGAGAATACAATAAATAAATCGAAACTCAACTACATACAGCCTACAAATAATTATATTATTATCATTTTAATTTTTGCTTCTGTAAGCCAAATTAATTTATATACAGCTGACGTTAAATAAGTAGACCTAAGTTAGAAGAAATTTCGCAAATTTAAATTTGTCAGATAATATGTCAGCGTCGCATTTTATTTATTTATAGACGTTTTCTGGACATAAGTAAATGCAATACTTTTTCGGAGTAACTTAATTGAATCATATTAACCTTATTCAAAGCCCAACCAAATATTTTCAAGTGAATATTTATCAAAATACTCTGCAAACACATTGAAACAATTTTTTTTCAATAAACGGACTGCTTAGTAGGTCTACTGCTAAGAATTTAAACGCATAAACTTATCATGCACGTCCACAATTCGTTATACATTACCTAAGTTACGTAATGCCAATATATTATTTTACTACAGGCTACATATAAGCCTACTACAGTAGTTAAAAGTACACACAAGCCATACTCGGGTATCTTCGGCTACCTTGTTCGATCTGCTTAACTCTGCACGCTACTAGTGTGTTGTGCATGCTGTATTTGGACCAAGTCTTAGAATTATAGGTCTGGATACTAACTAGCCTATCTACCAACGCTACTGCGTTGACCTATTTATGAGTGAAAGCGCCACCAGTCATGAAGTGTCGTACACTCGTACTACCAGTGTTCCTAGCGGCTGCGACACAAACTTGATACACGTAGTTTTATTCATGCCAAATTAAAACACAACTAGTTTACCAGTGGCGCCAATCAGCCATATGACAATTTTCAACTACAAGTGTCCAGACCTGTTCCTCTCAACGGGTGCAAGACCAATGGTCACGGCCTATTTCTATGTGTTACCAAATTTAACGGCGCCACATTTCAGCCCGTAACATGCTGTTATGATTTCCCAACCCGACAGCGCCTCGGTGACAGAAGAATGCGGCCAGGAAAGTTTTGTAAACACAAAAACTATAAATGACCGACGGAGCAACGCAGCACCGAGCTGCTTGAAATTCCATTACGTCGGGGAAATCATTGGGACTGTTTTGGCGTGGCGAAATCGCAATTGAAGCAGGAATGGCTTCATCCTTAACGTCATAAGGGGCAAAACAAAAGGCTGGAAAACGGTGACAAGAGGTGGGGGTGCGAAGAGTGGAGGAGGCTACCGATGAGAGGCACGGGGAGTCTCTCTCGAGCGGCGACGGGCCCAAGAGGTCCTTGTTCGAGACCACCGGGGACCCAGCCGACGTGAACTTCTCCTACAACGACCATGGCGTCCGGAACACTGGTGAGTATTAAGCTGCTTATTAGGGAAGGAGAGCAATCCTAACCCTTAGCTCCTGTCTCGCCCTATCTGTCTATCCTTCCTTCAAATATTCTTTTACACCGTATTTTTGTATTAGTCTTCCTAGTAGTTATTAAAGAGTATTACCTCATACTCGTTCTATTTTATTACCCTTATCTTCCTGTCTAATTTATATTTTCCTTGGTTCTCGAGCCATAAGCAAGAGGCAATCAACATATAAATTATAACAATGCGACATCCTATACCAATGTTTTCGTTGAAAAAAAAAGTCGTTCGTCCCACCCCAGCTAAAGTACCCTATCATTGGCTGCATTACGTCAGCGTTCAATTTGGTCATGTAACAAAAGAACGGCGTAACAGCCTAGATCTTTTATAACGTCTTTGGTTCCTCTACGACCGCGATTCGGACATTCCGCAGTGTGAAATAACACGTAGCAAAGAGCATACATTACGCATAAACTCATTTTGATTTACGATTTACTGTATAGCCGCGGGAGGTCAGGGCGGACAGGCGGCTGTACCGGAAGTTCTCTCATTCCGGAAGAAGCACAAACACCTGTGGCACCGCCGGAGGTTGCATAGAACGAGTGACAGCAGTCCGTGACTTTGGTGGTGACTGGTTGAGTGGGGGGAGGGGGGGAGGTAAGGCTCTGGTAGACACTGCACGCATCACAGGATCTTACAGGAAGGCTGAACGTTGCCTACATCGTAGTCCTGGTGTGAACAACGACAGGGATTTGCATGTTAAGGCTATGCTCTTTAGTTTCTACGGCTTTTGCGGTAATTATTTTTTTTACACTTAACTGAGAGCAGACATCAAAAATCTGTCTAGCAGATTCGTTTAAAATGACTTTTGCCTTGATAACTGTATTTTTACAAAGCAAGAAATTATACGGTTTCGACTAAAAAGTCAATTAACCAGAATTTCGTTAGTTACATTATTAGCTAAAACCATAGTATTTACTGCCTTGAAAAAATTAGCCAACATAGAGAAGACAATTTAAAAAAAAAAAAAAAACTGCCAGACAGATTTTTGATATCCGCTCTCAATGAGGTGTAAAAAAATTGATGTATCTAAAAAAGTAGAAACTAAAGAGCATAGCATAGCCTTAAATATTCGGCTAGGCTCTGTTTGTTACCTTTCACGATGAAAACAATTTCCTGCATTGAGAGGAGGAACATTATGCAATAGAAGTAAGAACCAGTGACAAAGGGGTGTGTTTTTCGATTTTTTAAAATAGTAAATACTTAATCGTTCATCAAGACAAAAAAAAAGCACCTAGTTGAAGAAAAAATCAGTGGTGACATACATGAAGGGTCGAAAGTGACTAACCATAGCTAATATAATTAAAACGTGAAAATACCCATCTTTGTCCTTGCCAGGACTCTGGGATAGACAGCATACGTCCAGATATTATTGCGGATAAAATGGGGTGCTGGTGCGAGTGTTTTGACATAACATCGCAAATACACTTCACGGCATTAAAATAATATACACATGTGTTCAAAGTCACTATTTGTATATTACGTACTGGCCGCGTGTTTGCGTGAGGCACGGCGCCAAGGGCGATGTTGACCGGCTCATCTGGTGCGGTATCACCTCTAGCGCAAGACACTGAAACTGCATACAGTGGTATCGTAGATCACTCGCCTGACTGACACTTTCAATGGTGACGCCATCTTTTTATTATTACGAAGCATGCTTTGCAATGTAGACCACATTACACCACTGTTCCACACATATCAGGGATGTTCACCTATACGTCATATGTCAACCAAAGTAAAGTAGTTTTAGCCTAAATATTATCCGTACAGGCGAGTACCTCAAACGCACAGCTTACACACAAAATAAGAAGTTATAGAGAATTCATAATCGACAGATGAAAAACATCAACCAAGAAATAACTACGTCCGTTAGTTTAAAACGAAAATAATGAATACCAGTCATCACGATCCTTTTTCTCACGCACTCAATTCATCCGCAAAAATAACACGTTTCGAATACTGTTACAGGCGGTTTGGGACACGGTCGTAGAAGAACAGGTCTGGACACTCGCCTATCTACCAATGTATTTTGCTTGACCCCCTTGTAGTTTGGCTGTAGTTCGTCAAGTTACCGAGAATGCCGTACTTTTTGGCGCTGTTTTCCGGGCGGTCGGACTCAAACTCCGTCCACATTTTTTCCATTGTTATATTTATAAAGTAAATAAATATTGCTGGAGCATTTTCTTAAAGTTGTGAACGAAGGAAGTATTTCATAAATTGATAAAGAATACGTTTTGATAAATTGTTTATCTTAGCGGAAAGGAAGTGGGCGGAGTTTAGTCCGACCGCCATAACATCAGCGCCAATAAAACACAATATTCTCGGTAACTTGGTGAACTACAGCCAAACAAAAAGGGGGTCAAATTTCCAGGCGAGTGTCCAGACCTGTTCTTCTACGGCCGTGGTTCGGGATAAAGTGAGCACTCAATAAAGCCCTGCTAAAGTTCTAATTTCAGCCAATTCGTATCTTTCCGCGCGTAACGGCCAACGACGGGACATGAATACCCTCTCTGGACACATCACTTGATTGCGCGTGTAATATAAATTGTGCAGTCAGTATGAAACGATACAGTTTAATAAAATAGGTTTATAGTTATATAAAATATAATTATGTCGATTTCGGTTGATTTTGTCTCTGTACTGTTGCATTTAAATAGGAAGTACATGGAACTATATTGCGAAATTTCGATACCAACCATACAAACAATAAGGCAACAATAGTTTATGTTGAATTATATGAAGTAACGACTAGTGATATTTTTCAAAGGTTAAATTTTTAGTGTTCACTTTATCCCAAATGACGAATATCCGTATTCTCCCTGCAAAATGAAGAAACTATGAGCCAGGCTGCGAAAGAAGCCCAAAGTCAATTATTTTCTTTTTAATGTTCTGGTTCACTACAGTTATAGTGTATACTTGCAATACATTAAGTAACTATAGAAGTGGGAGATGTCGCACTTATCCGTTACGACGTAATTTGTTACCGTGTAAATTATTTAAACGTGCAAGAATTTCATCATTCATGATCTATTTTTTTTTTTGGCTGAATAAAATTTGTTATAATGCTTGCGAGTGTTTACTTTAAAGAAAGTCAATTTGTTTTTTTTAATATTATGTGCATAAAATGTGATTGGGTGTGAGTACATCACATCAATTCTTCCCCAAAAGCTTACATAAATATATTCTTCCAATAATCCCAGCACTGCTGATTTTTCGTTCGGTCACAAGACAAAACCTCGATAATCACACGAACGTTTTAAAAATACAAGGAAGCCTACAAACAAAGTTCAAGTCGATAAGTTCACAGGCGCTTAAACTCGCGCATGGGAGGATCTGGGTTCGATCCCCGGCTCCGGCCATATTGATTTTGGTTTTGTGTGATTTCCCTAATAAACTACTCCATGCGAATGCTGGGATGGTTACTCAACAAAACTCATGGCCAAGTCATCTCCCAGTTTCCGTCACTATGTCAAGTTGTGTGTCGCCGTTTTTAATAGCCGTGGTCGCAGTCAATTATTTAAAAATTAATGGAAATTTTATTCCATTGAAATTACGACTTCCATTGATCAAAGATAAGAACAACCGCCAGATCGATCAACGGAATGAACAAGAATTTCTCGTTTGAAATAATATATTACACTTTCGCTGTACTATCATCCAAAATTTGTATTTCTCACGTCAATATTTTTGCTAGGCCGAGTACAGTTAATGCAATGGCTTTATTCTAGTAAGGCAAAGCATTGGAACTACCTAATTCATCGATAGCTCCCCTGAAGAGTTTCAGGGGCAACTTCAGTTTTACGGCTGCTTATTATAGTTTGCTGACGTGAGTACATACACCATTATCACCTGAAGGCCAAGAATTAACTGATTTAGCGTTACATTGTGGTACCATAATAAAATACTCAACACGAGTAAGAAAATAAAGATTTTACAGCTAAGGTTCACGTATAATTATTTTTCATAACATAACGTTTGTACAAAAATTGTAAATCAAAAAAAAATTAGAATATTTAAAATCAAAGAAAACTGGTATTATAAAATAACAAGGAACAAAACACTTAATTGTATGTTTAATCATCTTGAATACAAAACTTGCAATTATTAATATTATTATTATTACTATTATTATTGTGCCCCGGGTAGAGAGTATAACATTAATCTGTAACTGCACAACATGCAAATAACTACAAAAAAAAGTTGTTACAGAATATCTGGGTCAAATTTTCCTAACTTAGCCAGATACTTCCTGACAAAAATTAAGCATTTGCTCTTTTTCTTCATTCAAATAAAATAATCACATAAAATTATTTTTAAAATGTAGACTAAATTAGATACGAAAGACAGTTTTTAAAAGCCATTCTGAAAACTGAGTGGTTGCTCTGATGTTTACAAATGCACTGCGAGGCGTCAGCACGTGTTCGCTACATTTAGCTGTCATAACCCTGAGAACGGCATTGAGTAACAATCCATATTTACACACATCTTCAATCTTGAAGAGGTATTACCAAACATGAACAAACACAGCTTAACCGAGTACACAGTTAAAACAGACGATCTTAAGTGGTTTTCGATCACGAACAGTTCAGCCGCTTCTAATTCCGTGTACTATAGATAATTACATTTATATTTACTATAATCTCGTAAAGCGATCGATAGGAAATCAAGACAATTGTGCCCGAAGTCGCAATGTTGTTACTATCACGTACTGAAAATATTAATAGGATTTACATTATCTTCATCCACAAAATTATTGCAAATGCAAGACTTTACAGACAAGTCAAATCACTAAGCCCACAATATAATTTCCAAGCACCAAAAGCAATTGCTTTGACTTTTCCAGGTTTTCTTGATTTGCACAGATTAAGCACCCTTGAATAAGGCCCCAAAACACGCTATTTGCACTACAACTTCGTGAAGGTTCAGTTTCTCAGCAGCAGTTGCAAGAACCTTTAATAAGAAAAGTCCAAAGATCTACAGCGGCAGAGTTTCCTCCATAGGCTACGTATCAAGAGGCGCTATAAAATCTTAACTCCCC
>PNEQ01010016.1:0-16119 GCA_003012365.1 Medauroidea extradentata | reverse complement strand
CGTGGTAATGACCCATGATGTAGGTATACATCGGTGAGAGGTAGTTTGCAGCTGCGAAGATCGACCGTCGGCTCGAACAGCACTACTGACCTCAAGGTCGTCCAAGAGAACGAGGTGGGCTTACGTTCCAGAGGACCCAAGTTTGATTCCCTGCCAGGCCATCAATATCTAAGCTTCCCGTGGTTTTCCGATATCACTCTAGGTGAATGCTGGGTTACTTCTGCCTACAGGCCATGACTGATTCTTTTTCCTTTTTCTTCACTGGTTCGGGCTACAGTGACATCGTTGGCAACGCAAAGTATACTGTCTGGTATAATTGTAGCAATTTTTGACAGCTCTCATGGCTCTTAATGGTTGTATGATCTAATATTAGTGACACTGTAAGACAAAATGCAATGTTCATACAGTAAAATTAACAGCTCATGGTCAATTCAGAACAAAAAATGTTGACCATACATTGCTACAAAAATGTACAACAAATAAAAATGAAATGCCTACATAACTGCAAATATTCACTTAAATTACATAAATAGAGTATACCAACTTGGAGGTCCCAAATCCGTGTTTTATCGCCAACTCCTATCAGCGTACGGTATACAAAAACTACGCACTATACGACAGCCGCGACTAAATATTTCTACCTGGTATTTGCACCGAGGCAGCGCAACGCAGGTGCAGAGCAAGTAAAACGAGTCTTCACTTGCGCCTCTAGTCACAGTTGGAACTGAATAGACCTTCACGTTGTTAGCGGGACTTCTTGCACTTCTGTGGGCGCATATTTACTCCACTACATCGCAACCAGACGCAACGCAGATATAAACATTGCGTTGCACTAGTAAAATGTGAGATTAAGGGGTATGGAAAGGTACGACGTCGAGCGGGCGACTGGAATACTCAATCATCAATAAACTCTGAACTACTCATCAAAATTCGATGAGATTTTTTCGCCGAGTAGATATTTTATCAGCGGACGTTTATTTATATAGTACTATGCGGTAGTATGCTTTACTTTCGAGTAAAAAAATAAAAACTTTTAAAAAATATGGGCTTGACATCACAAAATATACAAAAATTTAAAACTGTAATTTTTGTAATTTTTATTGCAATAATATCTAGGGCTCTTTTGCAACCGAAATTCAAAAATACTCACGTCTTGATTTGAAAATAATTTTAACATTCGTAAACCACCGTTTTTATTTTTTTCGCGATAGTTATATTTTAAGCCTAAACGAGAGCAATATCAAACACCTGTTCGGCAGTTTGGTTTTGAATGGTTTTCTCCACGTTGGCTACTTTTGTCAACGCGGTAAATACTATGGTTTTATATAACTTTTTAACTGACGAAGTTCTTGTTAGTTGACTTTTTAGTCGTAACCATTCAATTTTATGTCTTGAACAAAATATCTCTGTTACGGGAAAAAACATTTTAAACAAAACTGCCAGAAAGATTTCTGGCAGTCTCTTCCGTGTAGGCTTTAAAAGTATTTATCGCAAAAACAATAAAAACACGGGAGCATAGACTTTAGTCGACCCAAGTATAGTCAATGCATTATAAGTTTGCCTGATATTTACAGTTATCTTCTGAGAAACATGCCCAACGACACCATTGTGTTGACTTTTCAAACAATCTTGTCTTCCAGAAAAAAAAAACTCATTAATTCTGCAGGTACGTTTACAGACACGTTTAGAAGTCAACATGATGGAACTGCCAGGCACGTTTCTCCAAATAGAAATGTCATAATCAGGAAAACGTATATTGCATAGTTTATAGGCTACATTTTCTACTATGCACCAAGCACTCAGTGCGTGTTGTCGCCTGCCCTACGGTAAAACTACCACGGCGAAGCAGACGTTCTTTATTATTGCTACTGTTACGTGGACATGATCCTATGCAGCTGAGGTTTCTGCGCCAGCACAGGCGGAGTATAAATTGGTAAAAGACGCATGAAAGAACACATAAGAGTTTAATAACGTTACAAAACTAGAATCTCTTAATGGAGGCATAACTGTTATTACGTCCTATATAGGCAAGACATTGTCATCGTGATTGGGATTCTAGACGGGTTGTCCCACCCTCCTCCCCTTCGGTGTAAATTTAAGATAAGAATGCATTGTATAAATTCTTTGATACTCCATGTACGTGAACTATTAAACTTCCCAATATATTACTCGAAAGCAAAATAAAATCAGTAAAATACGTTACCAGTTTCTTGACACGTTGGAAGAACGTTTCCCTCACGCAGTTTAGCAATGCTATTCCTCTTTCAAAAAGTGGGAGAGACATTTCTTTAGTTTTAAAGGTACATTGCAAATTTTAAAAAGCAATACCCCACAACCATTTTGTTATATTTCGTGTGTGATGATTTCATGCGTGAATGCGCGGGGAAAGAAATCTGTTACGATAAAGAGTGGATTACAAAAACGAAGAAGCCAACTATTTTGTTTCTCGCCCCAACGTTTTGTTTCACAACATGACATATATAGGCAATATTCCGATTAAACATGCTCTTCACTTGGAAATACAACAAATCGTTCGCTTGTCATTTTAATTACTGAATCTTACACCCATCGGATAAGACTTAATGCGACTAGGTCGGCGACAGTAGTCTAATAACGCGCAACTTAAATTCCCACAAAAACTCTGTACAAGTCACATTTCTCACAAAAAAATTATCGCATCATCCGTAGCGTCAGTTCTACGGGACACGAAACGAAAAGTGTGAAAAATTTAGCACAACATCCACCGATTACTCTCGTTTGGAACTCTTAGAATACGCCACCAGTTATATATTAAGTTACTGCTCTCATAAAAATGGAGTACGAGTTAATATTATGAAGGGCGAGCGGGGGGATTCACAACATGTGTCCATCAAATAGTTGTAAAAGTTTGTACCGCAAAACACACAAATTAAATGTGTAACAGAAATTAAATCTGAAAATAAAAACAAGGACCTATTTCTGAAGTACACTACGGATATCAACAAAGACGACAGTAGCACTAAGTACCCATTCCCCATTAAAAAATAAGCGACATTATTTCCTAGAAATGGACACAGGTACGCCGAACGGCCGGGTGGTATTTCGTAGTGGCGAGGCGAGCAGAGGAAGACAGGCAGTTGTTGCACGACGTATATTTTACCTGAAGACGGTTGAAAGACCAGACGCGAGGCGACACACGTGCGCGTCTAGGCGCGCGTGCCGGGACGACACGACGCGACACGACACGACGACCGCGACTCGCGGGGCGCGACTCTGAGGAGCAGCGCGGGGGCGGCGGCTCTTATACTCCCGCCAGGCGCCGTGCCACCCCCGCCATGACACAGGGGCGCAGGCGTGCGGGGGCGGTACGCCGGCCACGTGACTCGGCCGCGCTCTTCTGCCGCGATTAGGACGACACACGGGGCGTGCGCAGCACGTGCATCGCCTCTACGGTATTGTCGTCGACCCACTAATTAATGCCGTCATTAACAAGAAATCATATCCCTAAGTGACCACTAAGAAACACACAAAGTTTTCTAAAAGTACAATTTTTTTTCTTGTTTAGACAGACACCTACTTGAAGGTGGCCGCCGTAGTTATAAAATACGGAGCGCTAAGGGGGTCACAGCACGAACAACACGACTTAATCTAGCCTCTAGGCGCAAGCCACTGAACTAACGTGTTTTTTTTTCGCCTCTGTCACATATTCGGCAATGACCCAATCATGCTATGACGCAATATTACATATGAAGATGTGATTTTTACGCGTATACACACCCCACTCATCTTCAGATAATTAAAGTTAAGATTGCCATACTTCAATTAGTATAAATATGTGTAACAATCTTTGAATGCTATCCCTTAGCAGACATCACTTGAGCTTGTACAGCAGATTTCGAACAATAGTCTATTGGCTTCCTACAAGTAAAAATACATTATTTTATATCAGCACGAAATACTGCTCAACGTACCGCCGATGACTTTTGCGTCATAATTTTAATCTTTTAAGGCCAAAATCAAAGTTTACAGTTTTTTTTTTATATTTTAAACATACTTACTTATATAATAAAAACTAACGTTCACGACGAAAAATCGTGTCATTAAGGACTACCCCAGAGCCCTGACGAGGGCAAGGGGCAGAAATACCGAGTACGTGGTAAGTTAGTTTCGACAGGGCATTACTTAAAAAACGCTGCAATATGCGCATGAATTTACCTGGTTTCATTTGAGGTATTGTAACCTCTTATCGCCGCATTCTTTACTGGCATTGATAAGCTTATGAAACAATAAGCAAATAGGATGATGAAATTACTGTCAGTGTTACATTTCTCTAGTGTACTGAGAAGCAACAACGTATTTAAAACTCATTTGCCTGGCTACATTATACAGACTGAACCAGGGTAGAGTGGGCAGATACTAGCCAGAAAAAAGATATTTTCTGTATCAAAAGCTTCGAGGCGCTAGGGTGGTAAGGGCGATTCAGGTACGCGCGTCACATACATCATAGCCTTTACGAGCAAGCACTGAACTGTCGTGGAGTCTTTCAGATAAGACTTTACAATTTTTTCAAAGACGTAATAATTAAATCCAAAGGAATGATACGCGCCCCTTTAAATTTCCGGCAGCGAAATTTTCCTCCTCAAAAATAACGGCGAAAATGCCCGTTTTGGCTATATTCATTTTCAAGAAATGTTTCAATGTTGTATGAAATATTCGACAAAACATGTGCTCAATGCTTGGTGGTCAGAGCTGACGAGGGGCGCCGAGCGGCGTGCAGAACTTGCGGCAGACAGAATATTGTCCTCAAGGTGGTCGACTACCTTCGTCACCGCTTGAAAGCTACGAGCTTGAGCACTGGTAGGGGTGTAATGAGATGAGTGTGAGGCATGTTATGACGTGAGTATAAGAGGTCTTATGAGGTGAGTACGAGGGGTGTTGTGAAGCGAATATGAGGGGTGTTATGAGCCGAGTACGAAGAGATCTATGAAGTGAATATGAGGTATGGGAGGTATAATAAGGTGAGTATGAGGGGTGTTATGAGGTATGAGAGGTGAGTATGAGGTGTTATGAGGTATGAGGAGTGTTATGAGCTGAGTACGGAGCCGCGGCGAAATGCAAGGGGAAGGGAAAATGAGTGTCCCTACAACACCAGCACATAGCAACGTCCGTAATATTTCGTACATGCAAAAATCGGTAACGACCCCATCGGGAATCGAACCCGGTTCGTCTCGGAGGAAGGCGAGTGGAAGCGAGAGCCAGGATATGGATATACATGTTAAATAAAATTAAATGTGACTCAATACCTGTCGATCTAACATATATGCCACCCGTAACTTATTTGTTCACCGCGATGCGGCCTACGTCGCTTCAGGATCTTATTGTGTTTTAGAAACCCCGAAAAGTATAAGTAAATAATTATTTCCATGGCCAAAAACTCTCGAAAATACGCACTCACAATTTTATTCCTGTAGAAATAATTTCCTCATATCACTGCAGAAAATGGGTTTTATCCTAAAACGATATCATGAGCGAAGACTGAGCTGCATCCTTGCTAACGCGAGTATTCTGGGGTAGGCAACGCCTTTACTACTGCGACAGCGGTGTTTAGCAACACGTGATAATCAGCACGTTCTTGGTGTGTCCGAGGTGAACACTGGTAGGGGTGCGCGAGGGTCGGAGATGCGGACGAGAGGCAAACTAGAGCGGAACTCTTGGAGATGTGAGATGCTGAGCCCTCCTGGCAAGCAACGTCAACTCTCAGGGAAATACAAAAACACCATCACAATGCCTGATAAAGGAAGGGACTACAATCCTCTTCGCGGATTTAAAGCATGACTGTTGTAAAAACAAAGTACAAACTACGGGAAGCTGTTTGTCTTATCGTGTAGTTTTACACCTCCGTTCCGTCGGAGAATTCACGGTGCCGTATTTTACATCTGTTTTGTGTGTAGGCCTATGTGTGCACACCCACACACACACACACACACACACACACACACACACACACAAGGATTGATTCACTAGTCGTAGCGACAATTTTATTGTTTCCGAAAATAACCCATCACAGGAAATGGACTACGTACTGTTCAAAAACGACAAATAAGTTTGAAAGATGTCACCGCAGAACATATGGATGAAGGAATGCCTGGCAAGAAACAAAGACAAACATGGCGTTATCAAATCACTGCCTAACTGTTTTATAGATGAAGGGCTTATTTTAATAGTGGTACAACTCCAATTTAGTTCATTTTTAGATACAGAGACCTGAACATAATTCAATGACAAAAATTCTGTTTTCGAGAAATGTGAAATAATGAAATTCACAGCGTGGAGATGTACCACTTTTTAAAGAAGGTTGAAATACGTTGAAATAACCATTATTAACACGATGGTGGATACAAGTCCTTATTTACCACCTTCATATCTAGTATACAATGCACGTTTTAAATATGATTTATAGATGGGTCGCGATAAAGAGAGCATTTTTGAAGAAAATTTTCTCTAGAATAAAAATTAAAAATTCGATTTCATGTGATACCAAGCATTACGTTTTGAGTAAGGTACAGTATACACACTTTGAATGTTAGTTTGGTTGCATTGTTAATATTAAAAGGTGGCAGGAAGCTGTAAATTCTCTTAAGCGGAAAAAGCAACCGAGAATTAAAGTACTCACACTATCACGAACCTCCCAGACACGCACAATGTATGCACATTCCAATTATAGTAATACACACTGCAAATCTCTTTAGTTAACAGACCAAATTACTGTAATGCCTTGCTGTTTTTTAAATTTTAATCACATTCAGTAAATACACGCCGGGTGAAAACTTCAAAGGCGAACACTCTAAATATACGTAAATTAATTTTACAAGGCTTCGTTACTGACAATTGCTTGGAGGTGGTTTACTAACTTTTCAGTAATACCTGATTTACGTACTACCCACCTAAAAACATGATACCTGCAACAGTTCAAGGAGGATGCAAGGGTGAAATGAAACAAGGTTCTCAACGCCTTGCAAGAAAGACTCATTGTAAAAAATAGACATGAACTGAACCTTATCCCCCCCCCATACCGCATCTTGCCGAGCACTCGTGAATAAGCTGACGTAGACAGCAGACAACGTGGCAAAACACCAACCGTAGTATGATCGAAAACATTTTGAGATACAGCTATAATTCTAATTTCAAATTAAGTGTAATGTTTGGGTTATTTTGCAAAACCCGATTTTGTCAAAGTATAATATTTCATTTAAGTTGAAAATTGCCATACCTTAATGTAGTGGTCAATATCCTTCTACGTAAATAGTATGTATGTAACGAGCCATTAGGATGTATCAATTACCAACGTTCAGTTTGGCTGTGGATACTAATAGGCGGTCCTACGCGGTAGGTTTCTAGATCTATTATCAGTGCTACCGCGAATTATTTAAATGACTCGACACAAAATCCACTAACAACCAAGCAAATACTTAGTTCTACTGACAAAATGACACCTGGGTAACAAAATGAGAACAAAGTAATTTCGTTTTAACAACAAAACATATTTATTTCGCCGTATGCAAATTACAGACTGTAACATAAGTGATTTTCTTAATACGAACCACCATTTTAATGCCCTGCAATTCTGTATATTTTTTTGTGTGTACCAAATAATATTAAAATATTAATCTACGTGTGACTCAGTAAACAGAAACAAATTTTTCATTACAACTTTTGGTTTTTGAAGGACTTTTCTCGTTTATTTTTTTCCCAGAACCCTCAACATGCATATGTATATTTTTTTTGATACGTTCGACTTTCATACACTTTTTAAAGAACACATTACGTATGAAAGTTGAGTTCTGCCTGTATTTTGCCGCGCTAAACACTTTTTGTTTACTCAAATAAACCTTTATCTCGGTGCGAGATAGCCTATATGAAGACGCGTGTATGTGAGGACTTGCCCGAGTTAACGCCATGCTCTCTTGTTTCTACTGGTTTTGCGATAGTAATGTATTTGAGCTTAATTGAGAGCAAATATCAAAAATATGTTTGGCAGTTTTGTTTAAAATTAGTTTTGCTGTGATAAGCTATATATCTTTTTTCAAAACAAGAAATTATACGGTTTCTACTAAAAAGTCAATTATCCAGAATTTCGCTAGTTACATAATTAGCTAAAACCATAGTGTTTGCTACCTTGATAAACCCAGCCAGCACTGAGAAGAGGATTTTCAACTAAACTCCTAGCTAAACAGATTTGTTTATATTTCCTCTCGTTTAGGGATAAAACAATATCGCTAAAAAAAAGTATTAACAAGAGATCGTGGCCTTAAGGGGGACTGCTGGACAATTTTATTGTATTTTCAGTTTTTTAGTTATACCGTTTATCCAGGTTGTATTATCAAAACTTTCTCTTTGATAAAGCATAGTTAATATTCTTGGTAAACAGCCTGACATGAATAATAATTGCATATTTAAATTATTTGTCATGTAGAATCATTGTAAAAGAGTTATTGAAGGTTAACCTTGATATGATTATGCATGACAAATCAATGAAAGATTCCAATATTATTTACGTCAGGCTGTTTACCAAGAATATTATCAATGCTTTGCCGAAGAGAAAATTTTGATGATACAATTTAAATAAATGTTATGGCTGAAAAACTGAAAACACAATGAACTTGTCAAACACTCCCCCTTCAAGGACCCGGCAGTTGGTGAGATGATGTTCTGCTAGGGTCGAAGCAAGCAGCAGGCAGCGGCGAGATATAAGCGACTGACTACCCCTGCGAGCGCGGCAGTAGGGCGGACAATGCGCGACTAATGAAACACTCCCCGCCAACCTAATTACGTCTCCGGCCCGCTGCGCAGTTTCGCACTAGCTCCTGCAACCCGCCGTCAACTTATTAACGTCGGCCGGGACCGCGTGTCCTGCCGCTGCAATTGCATTTGCAAGACGAATGAACCGCTTCCACACTGCGAGTGGGCGGGGCTCCAGGGAGAGACGGGCGTACAGCAGCGGTGTACAGAGGGTGGCGATCATCTTCCACATCATCGAGTCTCCAGAAATGAAGTGTCTCAGAACATGAGGCTAGTGACAACTGCAATATTTCACTTACAGGCCATAACCCATCCTTCTACTGCTTTCAAGATGATAATTTTTTTTATTTCCAAACGTTAGCATGATATCGAAAACTGTTGCACAGTTTTGTTAATAATCGTTTTTACTCTGTAGTCTATTTTTTTAGACAAAAATCATATAGAATTGTCGAATAAGTTCTTTAATGAGAATTTCCTTAGTTGTATAATTAGCTGAAGCAATTGTGTATTTTGTCGGGGCAAAATTGTTAACAAAGACAGTTTTTAACAAAACTGTGCAACAATTTTTAGGTATTTCTTCTCCTTTACGGTTTGAAAAATAATTTTCCTAAAAGCACTAAGGCCTTAAGAGAAACTGTGTGGAGAGTACAAAGCCAATAAATAGGGACCTAAAAACTTAGCTTTTTTCATTTTGGCACAATCTATAAATCAAGCCACTGTTATCGCTTATCACTTTCTCAATTGATTCTCGACTCATTTGATGCCACTTGAAGAATGCTGAACCAATAATAATAATAAAAATAATTGAAGCCTAATCATGACGTAGGCATTACTGTGTCAGCGAGCACGTAATAAACATATGTTGTCTCAGTTCACATATATTCTTGGAGGCTAGTCTACACGTCACTGAACCCGCGAATTTTTCTTGTCACTATACATTAAAGATTACAGGTAAAGCTTCATAAACTTTATCATGAAATTAAACCAAATATATTCTCCGCAAAAAAACTTATTACAGCACATTTTATTTTTGCGAATTAGTATTCTTAAAATTACATTTTACTACTAAGCATTACAAATAAAAAATCGGCAAAATGCTCCTGTAGCCGTATTCTTCTAGAACAGAAAATTTAACGTAGGATAATATTTATTTGAGTTTGCCTTTGAAATTGATGCATAAAAAAAGTAATTAACTTAAAACATTGTTTTTACATTTAAAATTAGCAGTTGCAAACCTGGTAGCCAGAGACGAAACATCTAAATCCGCCGCATTTGTTCATATAAAAATATGACAAGCCCATGCAAATGCGACGTAGTCCTAAGCCTTAACATACTGTTTTCACAGCAAAAATATTAAATGTGTTATCAATGCGCTGATCTACAAACATTTCACATATTTCAGAAAAGGGACGTTGAGCTCTCTTAAAACATGTCACGCGCTTCAAAAACACTATCTCGGAGATAACTGGCGTAGCTGAAACGGTCTTAATGTTTCAGTTTCGTTAAATCGGTAACGCAAAACACAAATTATGAGTTCAAGCCACATTTCACATTATTTCACCCGAAAGTTATTATGAAAAATACCTCTGTACGGTAGTAAAATGTTACCTATAAAACTATAACGGTTTTCAAAACACAGCATTTTATAATGCGGAATTAGAAGAAAACGGGAACATATAATGCAATGTTCGTATCTTAGCCAAGTAAATATTTCTTCACGCTACCTATTCATAAATATTATACGATTGGTGAGGGAGTATTTACATATTTCAGCTAAATAATAAACACTTTATTTTAGGTACTGGAATTAATCAAAACGCCTTACCATATTCACCAGTTGCGTGAAGTATTCCTGAAACTTCTATAATTTGTTGTGTGGGTGACAATAGCGAGCAATACGATTTATTTAGCTAAGTAAATTACACGCACTGCAATGTACGTCACCATGTCCAGCAAATTTCAACTGTTAAGAATATGAATATAGGCAACACTGCCTTACTCTAAAATTTTTTTTTAAAATTTACAAAGAATGTCTTTGTGAAATCATTAGTTTATAAATTTACAAAGGTAAAATTACAAAAGAATTCTTTGTACCTAAATACCGACAGTTCCTGCACTGTAATTTTTTTTTGTAAAATATGACAAGGCACTTCTTTGAAGTTGTACAAACTTTTGTAAATGTTCAAAATTTTTTCTTGTAAAATGATTAGTATATAATGTTAAAAAGATTTTGTTTGAAAAAAAAAAAAACTTTGAAAAAATTTGTAGGCTACCAAAATTATAGGTTCGCCAGTAATTACTTATCAAAGATCACAACCTCTGGAAAGCATTTTTCTGGAATAAAGTGAATGTTTATATTAATTGCGTGCTTTAAATGAAATAATTATTAAGAATCGTATATTGAATGTATACAAATAAATAAAGACTATGCAGTACAGAAGTCACAGTGGTATAAGGAAAAGATGCATAGAATCTAAGCGTCGGGAGAATGATTCGAAGCTTAGCACCTCCAATATTTTTTTTTCCAAAATAATTTTATGTAAACGTCATTTATTCAAAACTTATTTGATAAATAAGTTCAGTGTTATTTATGAAGTACAATGACAATTTTAATTAATTTTTTCCCTATTGAAAGTACAGGCTATCACTTGTAATTTTACAAACATATACTTTGTATTTTATTACAAGGACAACCATTGTAGTTTTACAAGGAATTTCTTTGGCAACTGGGTTTCCAAAGATTTTCTTTGTAAAACTACAAACATTATTTTGTACAGTGCGTGAGGTGGTGGTTTTTTAAATATAATGTTGTGTAGAAAATTATAAAAAAAAAAAAAAAAAAAAAAAATGTAAATTTGGCTTTAAAAGTGCTCAAATTGCAAACTTTTATTATCTCAAGTTTTGATAGTACTGTATGTTTTCGTACATTTGTGTCATCAATAGTAGCTTGACGAAAATACGTTATCAAATAAAAAACAATAAAAATAAAACATTCATAAAATTATAACAATTATAACTAAAATTTTTGTTAAGTAACATTCACAAACTAACTTTATCACTAAATGAAATTTCTGCTTAAGTATTTATACTCAGACTGTTGGTCCAACTACGGCAAGTCTTTAACTGATATTTTGACAGTACACTTTATTTTTAAAATATATATAATTGAAACATCGACGAACAATATGGCGAGCTTTAAACATAAATATTTTCACGTCATGTCATGACGGTACTAATAAAAAAATATTTTGAGTAATATCCTAACATACTAATTTCATTCAATTTTCTGTTTAGCTTGAAGAAAAATAAAATATATAATAAATTATTCCCTTTGTTTGTTTAATTCAAGCTCTTATCCACAAAAATCAGACATCTCGACTAATATCGCGTCAGGGGCGGCCACCCTTTTCGGAGTTAAAGACCAAAAAGTTGATCCAAATCATGTCGTGGGTCATTATAAATAACTTTAATATTGACTACTTCGTATGATCTCAACATTTATGTAATTTCTCACGGTATTATAACTGACAGTCATTTTATAAAACAATTGTTTCCCATGTATTCTCAGTTCATTATCCTCTTGAAGTGCAAACACTTCTCTATAGTACTTAGGAAAGGAATATAGTGTAAATTATTAAGCTTTTGGAGTTGGAGGCCATTAAAAATTCATTGGCGGGCCAGTGTTTGGCCCGTGGACATAGGGTTGGTCATCCCTGGATGTATGTGTGTGTATGTACATACATATTCATATATATATATATATATATATATATATATATATATATATGCATACACACGCATATTTACATACATACACATATGCACACACCAACACACATGTATATATGTGTGTGTGTTTGCGTGTGTGAAATTCCTGCGAGAAGTTTTAATTTCAATATCGGTCAAGTCAAATCTTGACGAAGTGGGAAGCATTAAAAATTATCTCAAGTCTAAAAAAATCCCATTAGTGTGAAACTAAACAAGCGAATTTTCAGACATTCCTACCGTCAGTCAAATGAACTACAATATTTCTTACAAGATTTTTGTTTCATGGTTCCAACTTTCCAATTATTGTATGCGTGACTTAACTGTTGGTTCTTGGTTTAAAAGGTGTTCTAATTGCAAAGGAGACTAGCAGAGCAGTAAGGCAGTAAGAAATTAAGGTAAAACAGTTACTAAAACACTAAACAAATTGGTTTACCAATAATGCAACTTCCACTTGAAATATTATTATTATTATTAATTTTATGGTTTAAAAAACGTTTAATTAAAACGAAACGTTCGACTATCAATCGCATCAACTAAGCCAGCTCTGATCCATAATTCCACAGAATGGAAACTTGGTTGTCAATCCAGTAGCTAACAACTTACTGTTGGTCGATTTGTACAAGTTAAGCATTTCTTAAGAGGGCGTGGTACATAATTCAACGCTAAAAGCATTAATCTATAACCGTATGTTTCTTGAAGCCAATTTGCGAAAATTAAACAATAGCAATCCTAGGCAATAGTTTTAGCCAACGTTTTGAACAAAATTGTTTCCAGTGTTACGAATTTCTGAGGCACAATCTCTGACGCCGAAACCTCGTGCATTTAACTACGGCGCAAGAGATCACGCGTAACAAATGAGTAATTGTGGATAAATATTTACTTATAAAGTTGGCAAATACCATTATCTATGATTGTCATTGGGTATTTTATTCTATTGGCTTCGAAGAAAGCGTAGAAATCAATTGATGTTTTCAGCGTTTATTTATCTACTATGCACTCTTAATATCGGTAACTTGACTTGGTTGGATCTGGTGAAGGCCTGTGGAAAAACCAACACTTTATAAACACAACGGTTTTCTTTTTAAACATGCCTAGTATTGGTGCGCATTTATTTATGTGAAAAAGTAATCAGCTGTATAAATTTAACCAGAAGCATGCAAAGTTAGTTTATACGGATATGGTAGAAGTAAGAAATGTCATTAGAAATTTCAGTTAATGTACTGCATCCAATTGATGTATTCCATGAGACTCATCGGAATAAACAGCATATGATTATTTCATTTTTTAACCCCCGACGCAAAAACAGGATAAGTTTGACGTGTCTGTGTATCTGTCTGTGGCATCGTAGCTCCTGTACTAACGGACCGATTTTTATGTTTTTTTTTTTTTTTTGGTTGAAAGCTGACTTGATCGAGTATTCTTAGCTATGATTCAAGGAAATCTGTTCAGCCGTTCAACGTTCATCAGCTCTTTTCTAATTTTTTTTTAGTGAATGTGAGCAATTCTACTGGTGTGATCAATTTAAAATTTAGTATCCGGTGAGTTGGGGACTTTTTAAAATTTTAATTTAAGTCTTAAATTGTAAAAATTACTGCCTCTGATAAACAATGTATACTTAACGAAAACAAAATAATTACATAAACTGCATAACGTAAATCGTCACCCAGTAAAAGTCTCATTTCGAATTCGCATGTGGCAAGCGACTGGGCGCGGAAAGCCAGAGACGAGGTTGGCTTTGCTGCTCTACAGACTAGGTAAGATAGGAAGGAGAAGAGGGTTGAAGGAAGAGGAATTACTGCCCAACCACAGACCGTATCTCTGTCCCTCTCCACAACTAATTACGGGACACTCCCCTCCACACAGTGGCCGAGATTCGGGAGATGTGGCGACAGACATTACTACTTGCTAGTGTCTGTCGAGCGACGTGATGTCAACTTTCTAAAGCTCAGCTAACACATATTTTGCACTCTTTTGCTTAAAATTTGTAACCTGTTGAATTTGCTTAACATATTCGCATTTAAAAACAGAAAATACTTAATACCATTGAATACCTATACATAGTCAATGATAATATTTATGGTTACCTACTCGCATATGAGAATGCGTGCTGCTATTAAAGAGTTGTAAGAAAATTATTGCAAAAATATAGTAGAAACAAAAAGTATCACTCGCTAGTAACGTATACTCTGACAAAGGACTGCAAATATACGCCTTTAAATACATAAATAATATTTTTTTTTGTGTAACAGTAAAATACATTCTGTAGATATATAGCTGCAGCTGTGTACACAGTTCCTGCTGAAGAGTAAATAAAATACACCGTGTGAATAATGCGACGAAGATACTACGAAAAAACTCATATCAGTTTTAAAATAGGCCATTGTGAACTTTTATCATCACAGAAAATGTCGAAGGAAGAATATTTCATTCTCAAATGACAGCAGTGATAAAATGGTATAATAAAGTCTGCCTCAATGATTTAAATTTATTACTTGGCTAGATTCACCATTCGCTTCACCCTACTCCCAGATTCTCCATGTACCCGTTCGTTACACTCAGATAACTCGGATTCCGTTTACAAGAACATAAAATATTTTCGTTGTCGTATTAAAGAAATGCTCTTACGTATACCCATCAACCCTGTTTTGTTTTTGCTTCATGCAAGGCTTCCGAAAAAAAAAAAAAAATTGATACTAGAATGTTTGTTTTCTGTTATACCCAACAACATTCTTATGTCATTGTTCTGCGCGTACACTGTACACTGTTACATTCTTGGATATTTGAAGTTGCTTAGGGTGCCACCTGCGCGCAACTCTTTAGCACATTTAGCCTCAGAAGCGAGGGAGCGATAAGGGCTTCACTGTTACGCACGCCTTAAACCCCATCGCTCCAATGCGCAAAAGCACCGAAACTGTGGTCACACTATTAGTTTATTGCTGGAAATTCTGTACTTAAGTTCACTATAGAACACTCAATTAGCTTGGATTCAACATGAACAGTATATTTTGTGATACGGCCGCGCGAAAAGGTGATTTTTATTATTCTTAGGGAACGAAAACAGTACTTTTCATTGCAAGGGTTGTTTTGAAAAAATCTTGGAAATCCTACAATGAAATTTGTTTTCACTCACGTTTTAATAACTTTTCCTCTGCAGTTCTAGTATTAACGATATCGTTCAGAAGTTTATACAAATTACAATTATGTGTTATAATGAGATAAACCACCCTAAAATGTTCTGAAATGTACGACGTTCGTTTGTTTTATTTTTTAAATATATATATTTATTAACTGTTTCTGCGGGTGTTTAGTCGTCTATTGTTGCTGTGTGCAAGTTCTAGATACTATGTTAATAGATAATGAAAGAGTTGCAAGTCTTTTTTGTCCGGGTAGCACGTCGTTGCTGTCCTCTCGGGGCGGACCGATACTTATGTCGATTTGTCGGTATGGCTCTTAAGCAATACGGTCGCGCGCACGGAGCCCCGGCAACTAATTGGAATATTAAATGCCGCGCAATCACTGTCTCTCTCCACTTACTACCCAGAGGTGTCTCGGCCCGACGTACTTTGTGACTCG